>VCRD01001395.1:78823-116850 GCA_006783055.1 Trinorchestia longiramus
GGGGCACTGCCTTCACTGACACTAGGGGCACTACCTTCACTGACACCAGCGGCATTACCTTCACTGACACCAGCGGCATTACCTTCACTGACGTTATCGACACTGCCTTCACTGCTGTTGACTGCACTGCCTTCAAAGAAGCTTTACGAGCACTGCAGTCATTTTCTGGTATCGCATCTTATGTCTCTCTAATAACACAGCCTTCTGTGGCAGTGCAGTACGTCTACTGCTTTTTTGCATCATTTTTGTGGTAATTATTCATTCTCTCTCATCATATTTGTTATTCTCAAACAGCGCGTCGGTAATTCTCTAACAGTATGTACTTTATCCTCGAACAGTAGTTACGGCATTCTTTAGCAGCATATCTGTTTTTTTCCGAGTGCCATGACTTTTTTTGGTAGCTTATTTGTTATTTTTTAGTATCTAATTCGACATTCTTTTGATTGATGTGCATCTTCCTCACACCAAGATATCGGATTTTTCTCATAAGAGAACATTAAAAACGTGCTTTTTTTCTCGTCTTCTCTCAGCCATCATCACAGTTGCAAAACATTGATGGTGGTACATTTCCCACCCTCTTGCATCTACTTCCGTTGTTCATCCGTCATTGTCCTTTTATAGCACATTGATGTAGGTACATTTCTCGTCGCTCTCACATCCATTTCCGCTGGTCATCCATCATTGCCCCTTTTCAGCACATTGATGTGAGCACATTTCTCATCGGTCTCGTATACACCTTGCTACTCAACAATTAATTATAGCTGTTACCAGCCCGTCGATGTTAGCAAATTTTCTTCCACACTTGCTCCTCTTCCATTATTCTGCCATCATCTCAGTTTCTGTTCCACTTCCGCCTTGCCGGTTGCCGCTCGTCACCAGCACACGTGTGTTAGATTGAATAATGTGGCGCGTGTTGCACTGCGCACCAGCGCTGCAACACGTGCGCTGCTTACATTTAGTGCCGTTTTTGCAGCCGTTTCGTGATCTGTGGAAGTTCTCTTCTTGTTGTAGAACTTTAAAATATTTTAATGCATGTTGGTTAAAAACAGTCAAATTCAAAAGGGTCTCATGATTAACTTCATACCTTGCATGTTTGAACTTCCTGGTCATAATATTAGCATTAAATACATTCTACTCTAAATTTTTTCTCTTTTCACTTTTTTAGATATAGGTAACGCATTTTGATTTTCTATTTTTCACCATTCTCGTGCTACAACTTATGTGAGATTGTCCATCATGATTGACTTCTCAATAGCATTTAGTTGTCTTGGTACATTTTTCTTGTCAGTTTCATCCTCTTAATATTCTCTTTTTTCTACGTTACTTCGCATTCACGTTTATGTTTTTAAATTTACTTGTTTAGCACACTTCTCGTAACTCCCACCTAATCTGGAATGTACGTGAACATTGAATACTTTTCAACGTGTAATTAACGGAGTGTTTGCAATTAGTTGTCTTAATGATTGCTTCAGTTTGAAAGATAGGAATTAAACGACGTATCTTGATGAATATTGCAAATAATCTTTATTTCCTTCGTCCTATTTTATTTTTCCAATGTTCAATGCTTAATTGCTACTTTTTGCGATTGAATTTCAAGACTGGATTCATTTCAAGAATACGTTCTACTCCAAATACTTGAAATAAACTGAAACATATTCCTGATTCAGATTTTCAATTTTTATTGAATAACGTTCTTAGTTTTCGAAAAATGCATGTATCATAACTGCAAATAATCAAATTAAACATGATCTTTCGTATTTTTTACGAATGTTTTATCCGCTGTTAATAAGAAAATTGGATAACTTTTGGATTTATAACGTTTACTTTGAATGAATACATTGTATTTACACTTGATTCAATACCGTTGGTTGGTCATAGGTTATGAAATACAAACACATTAAAAAATAGGGTTAAACAGCAATTATAGTGAGAAAGATCTTCAATAGTGAACTCTTGAAAGAATTTACATAAAGCAAACTAAGTCATTTGTTTGTACACTAAAGCACATAGCCTTTTGCATTTCAAAAGAAAATTTCCGAGTAGAATCATCAGAGCGTTTTATTTTCCTTCTATCAAATTTATGGGGGACCTAGAAAATTGAATCTCTAAATCGGAGTGCGGCCGATGGGACAATTGAAATTATTTGAAAACGTTTTTATTCAGAAATAGAGCTGCTTTGGACACTGAACGTTTTTTTTCCCGGCACCGTTTACCTCTTCTGTTTCTTTCGCGTGCACTCTGCACTCTCTCGCCGTGTGCCTGTACGCTCTCCCTTCTCTCTTGCTCCCCTCGTGCAGCTGCACTGCGCGGCCGCCACATGAAGACATCGCGTCTCTGTGCAGGTCAGTCAGGGCAACCTCGTCGGGCACGCGCGCCGCTCACGTCTTCTCCCGCCTTTAGTTACGCACCCTCACAATGTTTGGTTTATTTCTTGTGTAATGATGGCCCAAATAAAATATCAGCAGACTGAAATTTTGCCATTAGCAAGCGGGATCTCGTACTGATAGTCTGTTCACATTACGCTATTTGTTACACACTGGTCATTGGCAACACATGACTTTTTGAAGTTTGGTCACGATTGAAAACACTTTTTTGAAATGAATGTTTTGTGTTTTCGACCTTGTCCATAGAGTACGATGTGTGCTGGGAAGTTTTTGTACTGTATTGGAAAACCCTTTGTGTAACACATCAATTTGAAAAGGCATTGCTGAACGTGCAAATTCACCGTGTAGAACAAGGCCTGCTTGCCATGATACCGTACAACGTTGAAGTTGAAACTTACCTTTTATTTTTGAAAGTCACTTGCTTATCAGTACTTGACTGCCCTGTTTGCGCTCCCAACTGCTCATTAACGGATATTTTTGTGAGTGTGCTACGAGTTATGCCTTTATTTGTGTACATGACGAGTACCTACGAATGTAGGTGTGGAATATTCCCTGCACATTGGAATGCAAAAGCGACCATGACGTCTTTTGTGTGATGGTGTTTGTAGTTTAAAAAGAATTTTGTAAACAGTTACCAGGTGATTTATTTCTGTCGTGCTTGTTCCGACTTGTCATATACTTTTTGTAGCCTTAATTTTTTTTTAAATGTGCTCTTACTTCAATCTTAGGGAATTTTTAATTTAAATTTTTTTTAATGAACACAAGTATATAATGAATTTTAAATTTTTTTGCAATCGCTCTAACACTTTCATGAAGATTTCTAATTAGGTGATCTTTGCGGCAACATTAAATCTCATTGCTTCTTGGCAAAAGTGTTTGAACGAGTAACATTAGGAGGCTGAGAAACTTCATGTTTTAGGCAAGTTTGAGTTTAGTGTCTAATTTCTATGCGGGTGACAAAAATCATTTGCCGACCCTATTTGATCCAGTCGTCATTTGGTACCGTTCAAAGGTATATTGAGTACCTTTGAATTTGACTTAAATCGATGTCCGGCATTTTTAAGATGCCAGACTTATTTTAATATATTACCAAGTACATTAACCATATATTTAGTTGCTGAACAAGAAAAGATCATAGAAGAAACTTGCTTAAATCAGCTTTGTTTTACAATGTTGTTTGTTCGTTTATTTTGTTGCTCTTCTGCGTACCTCCTTACTCTAATATTGTAGTTAATTTTATGTTGATATTTAAAAAATTCCGTTATTATTGGGATTTAAGTTTATAAAAAAAATTATACAGTAGCCTCAGAGTATGCATTAAATGCAACAAAGGGTCCAGCGAGTTAAAAAATTCTCTATGGGCAAAAGAATGAGCTGCGCCCAGCTCCGTAAAAATTACGCATGAGCATCGTTCTAAAATGCTGTGCCTTTTTTTCTTAATTGGTGTGCAGAGTATCATTTCCTGGTGCTGTCATGAAAAGACTTGTACCTTTTTTAGTAGATGTACGGTAGGGTTTCGAAAAAGTCAAGGACAATTGTTCTGTAGGAGAGCAGAAAGTTTAACAGGAGAAAAAATAACCTGAACTTACTTAAAAAAAAGTTGTTTCTCGGCACTTTTCGCTGAAGGTTAATTCCAGGCTGAGCTTTTCCTGCAACATACAAAGGCACATAGATACGCAATTTCCCACTTCATATTCTTGTTTGATTTTTACTTTGGAGAACGAGCGAAATATGTCGAATTTGCTTTCCATCAATGAAATCTGAAATATCGACGATATTTTTTAGATTTGTTTATCACTAGTGTCATACTCATATTGGCATTTATAAAGGTATGCGTGTGGCAGAGAACTATTTAGAAATAAAATAAATTATTTGAAACTTTACGAAAATTTGGTACAGTTGTCACTCATCGCGTGCGATGAAAAGAATTTTCCAGACACTTGACCTTGATTCTGGAATTTTAGTATCATTTATTCGAACCGCTCAACGTTACGCTACTATATGTGACATGAAAGTTGTGGGTAAGCCATTGATTGTATTTTTACTTCACGAGTGTACACGCCTAAATGGTGCAGTCAACATAGCAATTTTACTTTAAATCATAGCAGTTCGCTTGCACAATTTTTGTCAACCACCAGCTTTTCGCTCTCCGGCTGCCCACGTCGATTGCTTTATTTTACACGAGCTGTGCAAACTGTGCCCTGTAATGGTTATGCCTCCTCATTGTCAGCACACTTTTACTGCAGTTTCATGCAACATGCTTGTCTTTACGGTTACACTTTGAATTCCATTTTCTTTTTTCAAGCTTCAATCATGCATGTCAAAGTTTTTGCGCTTAAAATGAAAATTGAGGAGTTTTAAAATCGAAACAAAAATTTTCTTTAGCAACGCGTTAGTCACCAGCTCATCGTTTTTGAGAAAAATATCGACTTTAATTGTTAATGATCTATAAAAGAACGTTTTATGGATTAGTAGAAACAGTAGTTGAACTTCAAATTCTTTACTAAGACTGCGACATAAAGCCTTCGGGATCAATTTCTCGTCACTTGGCATTTCCGCTGCTATCTTTCACCTGGCAGCTGTTGCGTTCTTCGCCTGCGTCGCTGTTTCTTCTTTTGGCCTCTATCTCATTCTCAACGGTGTTGTTCATCGCTCCGCATGTGGCCAGTACTTTACACCGAGACCTAATATGAAATGTTTTTCCCTTTCGATCTGCTACTTTCAAAGAACTTGAATCCCTAACCGAACCCGAAAGCAATTAAGTATCAGCTTTCTCTTGAATTATTCCGATAAATTATCAAGTTGGGCTCATGAGGGAGGCCGCCTCTTCGACCGTAGCGCCTACACTGTGTCCCATTATTCGGCTCTCAACGCTGACGGCGAAGAAAAGTTCGAACTTTATTCGCTCTTAAAATGAGAATAATGGATTAGGCAATTTTGCCTGAAATTCAATGTTCATTTTTTAACCGCAAGTTAAAGTTCAAATAAAACCACGGATGAAATGAACTTGAAGTTAGCAATGCTAATATGGAACGGGACAAGATTCTGATGACCTGCCCATAGTCTCATTGTTTTCGGTGCATATCAAATCTAAAGAGTTGCGCTTTATTCGTCACCGTATCGTAAAGACTTCGCTTTCATCAGTGAAAAGGTACGCTGCTAGTGCCTGTTTTCTTCAGTGTACCTCAGGGAATTGGGGCTTAGTAGTATTCTTAGCTACTCACAGCGAAATCAGAAATACTGGTTGCAAGAGGGGCTTCTGTTTTTTTTATTTTTTTGTGAGATGGGCTTTATTTTTTCTCATCTCTTTCTCTTGTGGGTTGGGCAGGTGCCTTGTATAACCTGCCTCTTGAGCAGAAGTTCTCTTCTATGTCTTTAACGTTTTCACTTTACGTATTTATTTGTACTTGTTGCTTGTACCGCAGCACCTACAATCTGGGAACAGAACTGACCCCGGTCTGTCTCTTGATCGTTCACACTCAGAGGATGTTTTCGGTATTTAATCCTGGCAGTCATACGTAAGTCAAGAAAACCGTGAGTCCCAAGAAGGCAAAATTAAATCGCTAAAAAATGCGATTGTTGCACAATAAATATAGGGAGCCTCGAAAAAATAAATAATCTTAAGTCATTTTCATTACCATTCGCAAAGATATCCTGAAGTACCCGTGAGAAAGGCATACACTGCATCTAAGATAAAAGCAAAATAGAATGCAAGAAAGCAGTCGATTACATACAACTTCTTTGTCTTGGATGTGACGTAATGCAAATCGGTAAAACTGAACGGTTCTGTGTGTACGGCGAGTAGAATATAAAACGAATATATTTGTGGGACTCATAATTAGTAATGTAATGTAAATTAGAAATGAGAAGAATTGAAAAGTTGTTAACATCAGCGTTTTACGTTTAAAATAAATAAAGGACATTTTTGAAAATGAAGCTCCTTCCAGCATTCAATCGTGTCGAAAGATTACATGACCTTAACTGACCAATCATTGTCTCTATGATCAACTGATATCTTGTAATACTGTGATGAGTTGTTAATCTGAGATTGTTCGATCCTTGTTTTTCTACTTCATATGTGTTCCTTCATTGGCTTTCGATATTTTTGCAAAAAATTAGGACTTGGTGTCTTTAGTACACGTGTCTGAGGCATACGTTTCTAAATTTCTGTGCGTTCTTCAAAAAAATACAAGTTTGATAGCTTAAGATTAAGTCAGTGAAGTCTCTTGAATTATTTATGAAAAAAAAACTTGATTTGTGCTCCTAGTTTAGCAGAATCTGTTCGTGTTTTGCACAGACTTTTGTAGTTTATTCATCGCGCACGATTGTGGGATGTTGAATAGGAAGAGTGCTCGGCAGAAATATTCAAAAGCTGTAATGAATGAGAAGTTTTATCTTTTTTGCACAAGTTATTTTTTTTGTGACGAGATCATGTTGTCGCTCATTATTGAAGTTGGGCTGAATCACTTTTCCTCTAAGCGACGTTGGCCTATTTTTCTGTTAAAATTTTTGACCCACCGCTGTGTTCCAATTCAAAATCGCTCAGAATACCAATAGAGAAATTGTATTCGTGTTTAATGTCATGGTTACTTTCTTTCACACCATCATCGTTTCCCTGGCGTGAAGAAAGTCAAAGCTATTCCAGCTCCGGAGATAACTTTGCATGCAGATGGCTCCTTAAGTGCTCGAAAACATCGTCTGAGTTCGTCGTTTTCCATGCTCAGCCTCGTTAACGTCCATTTGTTGCAATACAATCGCTGCTGTGTGAAATTCTCCCATTTCCAAGGGCTGGACATGTCCCAGTTCGCACTTCTTTTGCAAAATAAATTGCATCTTCTGCCCTGGTGAGGGATTTCAGATCCATGCAGTTCCACATAGTATATTCCAACGAGTACGTGGCTTATGTCACGCCTTAAGATTAATGATGAAAGAAGATGGGTCAGACTTTATTGAGGATCGTGAAGTCTTTAACAAATTACCAAGTCTGCTCTGCCTATAAAGCAGGCTCGTCCCAACTTCCCATAAAAGTAAGGAGAGGCAAAAATAAAAGCAGTTTCCGAGCGAAGGCATTTCTCCCAAGCCGGCATCAGCGTTTGCTTCAATCATCGCCGTGGTAGCGGAATTTTGTAGGTTTCCCAATGATGAGCTTCAAAAGAAGAGCCAAGAAAAGAGTCTCAGTTGGGCCTTTCTTTATCGGCACAGAGAGCAGGAATATCGTCGTGAAACAGTAAGCCTGCTATGTCTCATCAAACAGCTCCTAGTTTCTGTGTCTCCTTTAGACCCGCACAAGACTTGAGTTGTGTTATTGTTTCCGGAGTGACGTGATGTACGGAGCTGTCATTTGCGTTACAGCTTCTCAACTCACGCAATATACTCTGAGGTCTTATGATATTGCCGTTTGAGTGGTGCGTTATGTGTTGTGTGGTTTGTGTTATTGCTGCTCTAGTGATGAGCTGAACAGTTAGTGTGTTGACTCGAGAGTGTAATACACGAAATAATCTATTTTACTACTTCTCGAATTTCTAGCTAACCACTTCGTTTTGTAGTTATTTGAGTGGTACACTGAGAAGTTTGTGCTACCATAGAACGACTGGCGTGATGAATTAATTTTTATTCATCCCAAATATGTATGTATAAAATATTAATAACTTTCTCTATCTTGTAGAGTCACGTAATCGACCTCCTGTAGTGTCTATGGATGTTTTTGCTTAAAACCACTCCTTAGTGCATGCAATATGCAATTTGTATCAACTGCTGTAAGATTACTCTTACTAATAAAATATTCTGCGATGTGGACTGACGCGAAATATTTTTCAACGATGCGGTATGGTGCAATTATCGCTTGATGGTTTTCTGTCCAATTGATAATTTAAGCGTTCATGTAGAGCGATAACTCCTACAGTTGTAAGATTAAATCATACTTGAGTACCCAAGAAAATATTTAAAGTCTGGATGAATACAACCAATTTGTATTTACAGTATCTACTTTCAGCTACCATGGCAAATATGAGTTAACCAATTTTAAACTTCAGCCTCTGTATGAGTCTTCTGATATTTAACTCTAGGTCTCTAATGTGTACCAGCGTTGATGCGCTCGGAATTGCGAGGTAGCTTCAGTGCCGAAAAAAGCACTTCGTGCTCCCTCTTATTTTTGTCAAGATTTCATTTAGTGTCCATGCTCGTAAATCCTTTAGTAAGCTAATTGTGTAATTGGGAGCTTGAAATAAACTAAGGTCTGGCTCTTTCGCATCTTTATTCCTATGTGGCTAAAATAATTACTTTCTTCGTATAAATAGACAGATGCGCATCGTTATTTGAGAGCAACGAGGCTCATTTCTTCAGCAGTGATAATAAATTAGTTTAAAAGAGTGGAGCGCTCTCGGCCCATCGACTGTTCAGCGTCTCTTCCTTCAACTGGTTTTAAATATAAGCAAATTTTATTCGTTCGCTCAACTTCCCTTGCATTTCATTGCTTCGATTTCATGTCGTCACATGCAATATTCTTGTATGTTTCTTCCAGCGTAAAATTTTCACGGCTCTTTTGAGAACTAGCAGAGGAGCTATTGATCGTCTTTTTTCTCTTTGGTTTTTTCTCTATTTCTTTTTCGATTTTGTATGGAAAATCTTCCTATCAAAGTTAAAACTAGTTTCCTTGATAAGACGCTTCTTATGAAGGAGGCTGACGTTTTGCGCTACCAACTTCTTCTACGAGGCTCATCGATGCTGTACCTGCCTACCTCATTTTGTATTTTTTGTCTCATTAAGATGTTGCTGTTGTTCTCGAAATACTGTTTGAGCAGATGCGGTGGTTGAATCACATATCCAGTATTTATGTTATTAATAATTATTTTTTATCATTTCTTGAGAGGAAAGTGTGGGGGCTACGATACGAGCACCCAATCATAATGGTTTATATTTGCCAATTGTAGTTGACTCTGTTCCTGGAAGTCAAGAAAACTTCGCATTCTTGTGGTACTGTTTAGTTAAATCTTGGCGAAATACATTTACACCCACTATCATTTATGCAGAAATTCTTTTACAGTATGTTATATCAAAATTAAAATTGAAAATTCTACTATTAATACCAGTGGTTATATAACATAGCGCTAATACCAGCGGAGTCCAAGGACGAGTCTTTATTCACGCAAACGCTGTGAATTACGTAACCTTGGCTCCTCGTCAAAAAATATCAGCCATATTTGTTTGCCTAGTTATTTACTTTATTTTGTGGTTGCAGTCACGCAGCGGGCACGTCGTCGTGGTTGCCGCCCCTCGAAAATTGGCGTTGCGGTGGGTCGTCACTGCCGTACGGCTGGGAAGAGGCTACCGACAAGCACGGCAAGACTTACTTCATCAAGTGAGTGCAGCAATCAACACCAAAGTCCAACTCTTCCATTTCTATATTGGCTGTAGAAGTCGGTTTTTACAATTTCCTTACGTTGACGTCTTGTGTATGAAACTTAGCAGGTGAATGAATTTATGGAAATTCTTTACTCAACGTCATGGTACTTGTGTGAATTTATATGAAGGTTTTGTGCTTTGAGTGCCTTAATTGAAGTTTATACGAGCATTATTCGTTTGCTCTACGTCCTCTGGTACCACGTTTGTGGTCACTGGAAAGTCCAACAAAACTAATAAAAATCATCAGACGTTCTTAGATGTAAGTTACTCGCTCTCATCAAAGTTACTCTTTCGTGCTATTTTTCGTTGTTAGATCATGGCCATTGCATAGAACTTAATTCAATATTGTGTCATTATGTTTAAAATAGTGATATGAATGTTAATAGAGCCAGTATAAGATATAATCGAACTAATTTTTGATGTTTTTCTCTGACCTATTTCTGTTTCGCCGGTACGTATTTCTCGTTCTTCACGTGTTTCATGCAATCTTAGCACGTTATAATAACGTGCTTGACGCCTTCACAGTCACTTAAACAAGACGACGACCTACTCGGACCCCCGAAAGGATGACCCTTTGGAGGACCCTCCCAAGCCTCGCACCGTCACCCTCTCACGTCACCAGGAGATGGGGTTCGGCTTCGTCGCCGGCTCTGAGAAGCCCGTCATCGTCAGGTGAGCTGAGCATCGCTACTTCTCATCCTTGCTTCATTAAACTGCAGTGGTCTATTTCCGTCTAAACAAACAGGCGTGGACAGGCTAGAGACTGGGGCGCTGAACAGAGCAATGAAGAAACAAAGGAGACAAAGCATTCATAGATATTTACACGCAAAAAATTACAGCATCTTTTCAGGATGCGTTATACAACCCATTCCAGTTAAGAGTGAACAGATAAGAGTATTGAAAACCTCGTTCCTTTTTTCGATATATGCTCCCAATTTAGATGTCATCGACTACCGGCTTTGTATTCAAATGTTGAAATGTAATTCCTTCATTTCGGTCGCTAATGCGGACTTGATGATAGTAATCAGTAGTAAGTGTTTTTTTACTGTATTACCCCCTGTTTTTTTACTGTATTACACCCGTTTTTCATTTGTAGTCATTCAATGAAGATAATTAAAAATTAGCTGCTTCTTTGGGTACATCTCACAATCTTGACTAATTCAAAGACTGCGGAAAAGAATGCAGCTGTCAATTCATGTATCTAAATTTTTCGTATTTTTTTAGAGCTGATTTCGCGACAAAAAATGATCCAGTACCAAACATTTCAATTTTAGACTGTTAACTTTCTTATCTTCACTAGCCAAGTATTTTTTTCACTTACCTATGATTATTACAGCCAAGATATTTCGCTTCATATATAGATATTTATACAACGAAGCTCTGTATAAAATCTTTTGTTGATGTTCTATTTTCCTTTTTACATAGGTTATTGACTATTTTGAATCTATGAAGCGGTACGTGCTTAGAAGTTCAAAATTTGATGTGATAGTACGTTAAAATTCACCTTAAATATTAAATAAATTGTCGCTGTTTCCCGAAAAATGGTATGAAGGGACATTGTTTCACAGTTTAAAGAGTTATATTTCAATCAGAGTCAGAAATTACCGTGAAATTTTGATTTCCCACATATTCTAAAATCTTCCAGTATTTTGTAAAATTACGTTTCCCAATAAGGGAACTGGTCGTGAAACATATTTATGTTCGATTTGCTGTGTGGTGCATCCAAAATATTAAAAACGTTCTATATACAAGGGACATTGCTCAAGAGAGCACATATCATATTATGTGCGGCAATTGTGACGACATTCATTCAGACATGAAACCATTTGCTTGATCCTACATAAAAAATATCACGGATTGATATCCTCAATTATTGAACACGTCGATTGTGAATGTGTTTCTGGTTGGTTCCAATTGAGTACGTCTTCACTCTCAAGCATTAAGCCTTTCACAGACGTTTGAACCTGAAGATACCCTTTAGGCTTTCTTGTGGGAACTGTTGTTTTCTCCAGTATCGAAATTCTATGAGAATCTGGAGTAGTATTGGCTCTATGCTTATCAAGGATACTCGTGGTCCATTACTGGCCGCAATGGCAGCCTTGTGTTGCGCTTCATTATTGGCCCCAGACTTTCCTGGGCAACGCGTGAATCATTCTTTCTACAGCCGTGCTTAGAATTCAGGACCCTGTCTGATTTGTTTTCATTCGGAACTGAACAGCTATTGTTCATTAGGTAAATGACGGCGATTCCGTTGTAATTTTTTTCGGAAAAAACGTCGGATATGAAATAGACTCGGTTTTTATTTTCCATAATAATGAATATTCCATATATTCGTAGTACAACTTCCGTTCGAGTGCTACTGTTCGTATCGTTGGCAAAAATAAATGGTTTTCTTTTGTTTTTTCTTTTGGAGTTCTACAATTGTTTTATAATAATTGTCATTTCTTAAATTAAACACGTGTGCATATTCAAGCTATTATATTATCATTTTACAGTACCCAGTTTTAAAACATTCTTTGCTATATGAACCCATCAAAATTTTATTCAATACGACCTGTCTGTACACAAATGAATTATATTAGTAAAGTTGATTCAAAATTATATTCAAAATTAAATTCGAAATTATATGTAACGGACTGCAGAGCGCTCAAGGGGACTGACGCCACAAAATATAAAGATTTGCCTACCTGCAGATATCAAGGAATATTTGTGTACAGGAATGTGACTAAGCACATATTTACCATCGTTGTGTTCGCGTACAGATTTGTGACGGAAGGAGGGCCGAGCGAAGACCTGTTGTTGCCTGGAGATCAAGTTCTGGAAATTAATGGCGAGGACGTGAAGAAAGCGCCCCGTGACCACGTCATCCAGCTTGTCAGGTCCTGCAAAGAAACGGTTACTCTCACCGTCACACAGCCTCCCCTCGACAACGTGAGTTTCCTATTCAATTTTGCCGCGGACTTTATCATTGAATATGTCGATATTTAACTACAAATACTTAAAAACTAGAACAATATTTTGCATCAGCCACTACTCAACTAGGTGATGCAAAAAGGATTTCGATTCATTAGGTGATTGCTTCGTATCGGTTTAGAGAACATACGAGTATTTTATACCGAAACAAAATTAATGAATGCGTCAATGCTTTCGTTTTTTGCTGGAGATTTTCTGATTTTATCAGTTTTTTGCTTCACAACTTAAAGAAATCCCGGACACGAAACAGATTCATTAAATCTGAATAGATGAAACAAAATTTAAATAGATTATGGAATTGTAAGTACGGATGTAAAATTTCAAAAGACTTTACAATGAATGTAATTAAGTTTCAAGAAATTTGATTACACTTACAGGAATTTGGAATGTTTCGTAGGGAATCTGAATATATCACAGAGTATTAAAATAAAGTTTGCAGACTCTAAATAAGTTAATCGAAACCTAAATTTATTTTACGAAATCTGAATAAATTTTAAGAAACGTGAGTAGATTCAAAGGAATCTAAGTTGGTTCCCAAGGAATTTGAATAAATTTTTAGAAACCCTAATAGATTCCTAGCAATTTGAATAGATTCTAAGCAATCTGAATGAGTTTTAAGGAATTGCTTCATGAATTCAAGTAAAAACCTACTTTATTACCTGCAGTCTGCTCGGAAGTCGGCGCTACTGAGCGCTGCAAAGAAGCAGCGCCTAAAAAGCAATCCATCGCGTGTGCGCTTTGCTGAGAGCGTCCACATCAACGGAGCGGCTGGCAGCGCAGAAGCGGTCAGTGGTGGGACGGTTGCTTTCTGTTGGGATTCGTATCCCGTACTAAATTATATGTTGATCTAATGGTTGCACTCAACGATAAGCATCGTTAGTTTTGAGTGCTGCGACTTCAGTTAAGTTTCCAGATGCGCAAGTAGTGGCTAGCTGGTGCTTCCTGCCTCCATGCAGAATATAGGACAGTGTGACGTATGCATAACAGAAACTAGTAAATCTTTCTATAAATCGCTATGAGACAGTGCTTGGTTACAACTAGCTGCGTGTTTAGCAGATCCCGTGAAATCCTCTTTTTACAACTTAATGCACTGTACAAATAATATTTTTGCTTTCACCGAGTTCTCCGTTATTTTATTTATTTTGTGTAAAATAACGTTATCTATGTAAAATAACGGATTGTACCTAGAACTTAAGTGGAACTTTCGAATGTCGATAAATAGTGTGGCAATGATCTTAATGTAGCTTAATGCGCATGCTCTTCGTATCAGACTAGGAGAGGAATATCGCTCAAAATTTCACAATCACTAGTTACATTTACTCGCTGTCAGAAATGCCTACGTCGGAAAACTCGTGACTAGTGAAATTCTACCTTTCAATGATAACTTTCTAAAAGTATTCAGCATCCATGTTAATTTCACTACCTTTAAACATTCGAGTAATTTATCTCTTTCAAGCAGCCAAACCTCAGCTCCTCCGAATCGACGACACCATTTATGCCCAACGTTCTCAAAGTCTTCCTTGAAAATGGCCAAACGAAATCTTTCAAATATGACTCGAGCACCACAGTGGGCGATGTGCTTGACAGTTTACACCAGAAGCTCGGCATCAAATGTCCTGGCTACTTCTCACTCGTGGTTGAGCACGTCAAAAGTTTACGAAGAAACAAGCTCACCATCCTGGATCCAGCAGAGACTCTCAGTAGAGTGAGTATTTTTGGAAACATATCTCTAATTAATGGATGAATTTTAGGGAGTACTATTGCTGCTCTTATTCGGCCTCCTAACATCAAAACTTCTCATTTTGCAGAAGGTTAAATACGCTCTTCTGATCATATCAAAGTCACTGAATGGATGTAATGTAATCATTATTGAATTATTGCTAGATCTAAACAATCATCTTTTATTTTAATATAACATATTTGATGCACCTTATTTTCCAGCAGATTATTTGATTTCCAGTAACTGGTTTTGTTTTGAAGTTCGTTTTTATTCTGTGTACATCTTTTGTTTCAAATAGTTGAAAAATTTGTTGAAGATAATGCCATTGCTGCAACAGGGAATATAAATTTAGAAGACTGAGTTTAAGCTTATTTCATACATTCAAATAGTAGTCACTAAATTAAAGACACTGCGCAGGATTGTTATGCATCTGATATTTGATAACAGAAACAGATTTTAAAACACCCATACTTCGTAGTTGTTGACCTCTTCTGTAGTCAGTGATAGTAGTGTTTCATACAACAATCCGATCCAACAAGAATTTTTTCGTGCTTCAATTAGCACAGAAAATATTTATACATACCTTACTTACGATGTGGTTTTCTCATCAGATCGCAGCTCGGCCGGGCGCCCAGCACCTGCGATGTCTGTACCGCGTCACCTTCGTGCCCAGAGACGCCTATGCGCTTCTTAGACGCGACACCGTAGCCTTTGAGTACCTTTACCATCAGGTCTGCACAAGCTTAGGTTACTCTATGAAATACTCTATGATCAGATTTACCCGTTATTTTAGTTGGAAAACTTGTATGCGTAATTTTTTAATAATTTCAGTGCACATATCCACTGAAGCAACGAGTAAAGTTAATTGGACGTACGTTTTGTTCAAAGAAGTGTACATCTACGTCGTACTAGTAACCCCATTACATAAAGAAACACATATCTTGAGAAAAATATCTCATTTGCAAGAAAAACACGTATATGACTACATAGGTGTGGAAAATACTATTAGTGGTCTAACCGAAGTCCGCCTTTTTGGAGGAAACGGTGCATTTTCGCACATGATTTATTCGAGAAACCATTCAGAGTCATCCTCGACCCGTAAGTGAAAATCCCGTATTGTGAAATTCTATTATTAAAAGACCACCTAATTATAACCAATATCGTACTACTGTATAGATACAGGGACAATCATCACTTTTTTTTCAACTGTATCAGAATAGGTTATTCGTGTCATCGTTAAGAAAATATTACTCATTGCTGTACACATGACAACTTCACGTGGAACACAACACGGAAGCAGATCACTGTGTGGCGGCTATTGCGTTGACTTCTAGTACCGTGATTCGTTTTACTTTGCACCAAATCTTGGCCTAGTCATTAGCTGCGTAGCAAATTTTTTGTGTATTTTGATTTGAGCATCGATTGAATTCTAGCTCATTCCTCGACTCTGGAAATGAATTCTATTTATAATTGTTTCTTATACATGAAATCAGAAACTGGCTTACTCGTGTAACTTATTGGCTTAAATATTATCTGTCTGTGTGTTAAATAAGATCTTTACTTCTTTGGAGCTACGTTGTCGAATAATTTTATTGGTTACATGTTGACGTAGACATCGACGTACGTGTTAATCAGAAATGTTGTTCTTTAATTTTTATCATATCTAAATTGACTTGCTTGTGTGCAGTGCTGTAACGACGTGGTCCAGGAACGCTTCTCCCCCGAGCTGAAGAGTGACGTTGCGCTGCGATTGGCTGCCCTGCACATCCAGCAGCACGCCATCACCAACGGCGTCGCCAGCACCAAAATCAGCGTCAAAACTGTCGAGTGAGTCGCTTGCTCTGTTATTAAGTGACGTGTTTCTTTTCCTTGTTACTAGTTCCTCGTATCGGTGGAACGAGCACTGAATAGGTTACATGAATGCTTGCTTGGCCGATACAGTGTGAGCTCCCACAAAAGATTTGCTATTAATTATATCATATCACTCACTTACCTTCATTGAGACCTGCAAGTTTTACAGCTAATAAATCTTAAAAGCAGGGACGCGTGTCACTACTTTTACCTAGTAACTTTCAAGTACGAACGCTTTTAGTTCATGGAAGATAAACACCGTTAAAATAGTGAACAATCTCAATTTACAGAAGAGAGTTTGGACTGGAACGCTTCTTACCACCAAGCTTACTGGAGGGCATGAAGCGCAAGGAGCTGCGTAAGCTGCTGTCGCACCTCCTCAAGGTACAGGCGGGTGCTGCCGCCTCTGCTGGCCAGAAAAATGTGCCAGCTCTACAGCCCAAGCTACACTACCTCAAGATCATTGGCGAACTGCCCTCGTACGGAGCAAAGTGCTTCAGTGGCTGCGTCATGGTAAATCTTACTTTATACACTCTGAATACATGTTTGTTTGGTCGTAATAGGCCTGAGTTGACTCTTTCAATGTTATTAGTTGTTCTTGCATCAGCTCTGATTCTCTTCGGCATGATTGCCTTAGATTCTCGTGAGAAACTTGGGTAGTTTTTACTTTTCATGTAGATCATAGTTGTCGTTCTTGCAGGCGTGATGCTCAGCTAGTATTTTTATGTTTTTAAGCATTTGCATATATAGGTTGTATTTTCATTATGAATTCATTAGATGTTCCCCGTTTGCGTTAGCATAAAATATTTTTCAAATTGAGATAAACTTTTATGAGAGCTATCAATATTCACCGTTGATTCTTTCCCTCTATCTTAGTGTACTAAAAATTTCGACAGGTATTGATACTTTACGTGTGACACTTGAGAATTTTTGACAGGTAAGTAAATGCTACCTCTATTATTATTTACTAGTAACTAAATGCTACTGATATTAATATTTACCAATGAATAAATGCTGCTGTTATTATTATTTACCAATGAATTAGTGCTACCTGTATTATTATTTACCAGTAACTAAATGCTACCTCTTTTAAGATTGACTATTTAATTTGACTTCATAATACCATCTCTTCAGGAGGCAAACCAAGAGAGCGTCATCCTGATCAGCCCTCGCTTTGGCATCAGTCAGATCACTGGCATCAGAAATGCAATGGTAAGCAAGCCCGTGTGATTGTTTTTTTAGTTTTACTTCATTCGCTTAGTAATTCAAGGAACTATTTAATGCGAAAACCTTTCACATGGAATATTTAAATGGTGTTTTATTTTTTATTGGTTTATGTGAAACTATTTTCAATCTTCATTTTCGTTTATAGTGCGTATATCACAGTATAAATCAATAGACGAAGTATACGTACGTATATCATACTTCGTCTAATTTTTATTTTTCCACGATTCGAGCTAGTGAAGATAAATAATTTTATCCATTGTAAATTATTTTTCTTTATCCCATCAGCCCGAACCGCTGTGTGATATTGACCAAATCACTGGCATTGTTGTTTCAAGAGAAGAAGACAACATTAGCCTGAAGGTGGACATCGCCCTCAAAGATCCCGATAAAGAGGTAACATTATATTTCAATTAAACTTCTAGTTAAACCATTGGTGCGATTTTGACTATTACTTTTCACTCATGTCGTGGTTCATTAACAACATTTGCAATGCTGCAGTGACAGTGTAGACAATATGTCGTTGTTGCGTAGAGTACACGTAACAGAACTAAATTATTGCCAGTTTTCGCAAACGTGTCTTGCAGAGGCTGGTTTGTGTCCTAGCCCTAATTGTGTGAATGTATTGCAACTCATATATTAAAACATAGTTACCAATGTTGGAACATCAAAGTAAAAGCCGCTCTCCTTTAACATAATTTAAGTTAGTGTATGTAATGACCTGACAGAAGCTGAGCGTTACTCTGGAGGAGCGTGACGCCGAGGAGCTGGTACAGGTGCTCAGAGGTTATTACTCCCTGCTTGCTGAGAAGACTCTTCCCCTCCAGCACCTGAAGGATCCATACTCCTCGGATCAAGGTCAGTCTTGACGTCTGGCTTGAGTTGAAGCATGACTTTCTAGTGGTTTCTGTGTCCTAGATATGAAATTATTTTATTAAATGCTGCTGCTGCTGCTTTCTTCAAGAAGATAAAAGCCCTGTGAAACTCGTTCTTTAGCCAAAAATAAGGTTTTATCAACCGCTTGTAAATGCAATTTGTAAAAAATACAAGATTTATTGACAGGCCTTGGCATTCACTCAACTCACGTCCAGGAAGCGCATGTGTTGAAAGTCTAAACAAAAATTTATCATGTACGCATGATGTGCTTCATAATGCCAGATGAAGTGACAAACACTTCATGTTCGTTTTTATCTGGGTTTAGGTTTCAGTTTCACTACGGGAAATTTTTCAAGATAAATGTCTTATAATTCTAAAGGGTTTATTCTACATAAATGTGTATGACAAGTACTTTATTACCAGCATTACAAAGCTTCATATAAGTATTTGCAATCGATGATAAATGTTTTGTTACTGAGTGCGATCTATTCAGCGTACCTAAGAGACTTGCAATACGCCTCACGGAAACATCCTTGAGTATCGTCGATTTGGTATCGGCTGTTAAAATCTCTAATTGGTTTAGTGTTATAGTTAATCGCTTCCTCTTTTCTTTCTCAGCCTGAAACCAAACAAGTTGGTTGTTTGACGCAACTTCTAGCTCTTTTTTTTGTGATTGCTGTGAGAAGGAACCTCTATGTTACTATGTATCTACAACTGGTTAGGGCTCAAGAATGCAGAAAAAGTAAAAATTAAATTGAATAAAATTGATGCGATAATAGTAATGATTCATAGCCAAACTTATTCTTACCTGAGCTAAATAGTAACATGTGGAAAACTTTTGAATCAAGTTTAGAACTACTGCTCACTGTCGTAATAATTTTTTAAGGAACAAACCTTTTTTTTATATTTTTTACTGTATATTCTAGCTCCTCCATACCACGCGAAACATCGCGTCCAAACTTCTGCTTGGAGTTACGCTACCACATCCTCTGAAGGTTCCTCAACAACTGACGATGGTCAATGTGAAATGCCAGACAGGATCGTAGACCTCAGTGTCGCCCCACCCTACCAAAAACCTCCGGCCGGGTACAAGGTGAGGGTTTCATGTGCTTTCTTAACTAGAATGCCAAAAATTCTGACAAATATCGTCAATAATCGTCTTTCAAATAAAACAAATTTGAGGAACTTTCGGTTTCCTGATTTCACCAATTCATCGTTTGTTTTCGTGTAACACTCTACAGTATTCGAACTTTGATATGTTACGTACTCTCTTCTCGATTACTAACGATATGAATATGTTGCATTTTATCGGTAGGAAGAAATTTTCACCATTGACTTCCTTTAGCCTGAAATGAGGAGCAATTCCGACTGAATTTCCATCATCAATAAATATGCAGAACAGCTTGTCGTTAATATTTTCATTTTATTGTTTGTTTTTTGTTTTTTGTTTGTAAAATTGTTCGCTTGAAACGCTTGAGAATCAAGAAAGATCCAAAAACACTTTGTTTCCGTGTTCCATTTTTTCTACACGTATGTCACCCTGCATCAGCGTGTTCCATCATCTGCCCAACTATGCAATGCCCCACTTCTACTACATCAGTTTACGTGACAGCTTTCGTTTATAGAACATACTTATATACACGGTGTGAGCCAGAACATATTCCTTTAGGTATTCTATTCAATCTTATCCTCGTTACCCGTCTCAATCTTACTGTCTCAGTTTTCGAAATAAATGTCCATTGGGCCTCACTGTGCAGCAAGGGGCTTTCTTTCTCATCTAAGATTCAGATCTTGGTTGGAATCGAAAAATATGTTAATACAAGTAAGACGTTCTTCATTTCAATGATGAAAAAAGTAGCATCTTTATTCGTTATTTTGCGAGGTTTTCCGTCGTTCAGTCCGCATTAAAAAAATGACAGCACGCTAGATTACTAGGAACTTAAAAATTTATGGTATGAGAGATAATCATATTTGAATAATACTATACAAGTTGTTCAAGTATATTAAAACAAGAACCAATTAGTCCGGATTTCTTATTGAGAATAGGGATAGAATTAGTGCTACTATGACAAGAGTGGAAGCAAAATATCTTGACGGTGCTTACTGGTAAGCAACGAAGAGGTGAAAAAGGGAAGTGACCAAGAAGGAGACTTGGTGCATGATTTATTCCGTGGGTTGGTGATGGCACGTTTGTTGAGAAGTGTAAGTTCCTGGAACGATGTATTGATCATTTTCACTTCAACGAAGTCTCCTGCTGCTTGTAATTGAAGCCACGATCGCTGCGAGAGAACAGAAAGGCTTTGCTTCACAGTAATTGCGTTTTTTTCCTCAGGTGCCGAACGGAGTAATTCCTGGTGTTGCTATGGATGACAACAGCAGCACAACCTTCAAGTTCCAACCTGACCTCGACTCCAACATGAACAAAACGTGAGGATAGATTTTAATCATAGTCAAACAAATTTTTCAGTAAATTGGTAACAAAAAATAACTTTCTGGAACTTACAAGCCTCAGTCCGACCTTGATTCCTTCGTGGACAAAACGAGAGATTAACTATCTATCTTTATCGAACGAATTGTCCGCTAAATTAGTGGCAAAAATAAACTTTTTCTTGTGTTCAGTGTTTTTAGCGTCTTCTGAAGTTAATTTTTATTATGAACCACCTTTCAAAAAAAAATTGTCGTTTAAATTCACATTCTAAATGTCCAGCTGATTTGAAAGATGCTCTCGCCATTTAAACTTAATACACTCTACATTTGTTTACGAAATTTTGCTAGTGTATTTCAGTTGGTAAATCTTGGAGCATTTTTTGATGATCATATGGTAATGCTCCGAAGCATTTCTAATGCTTCTCTGCATGTTTCACTCGTATTTTAATATTTTCGTTGTAGTATGTTTATTTCGCACTTCTTATAGCAGAATTTAAATTGTTGAAACTGTTTCAGGAATTCTGTGTACGACAACACATCTGAAAGTGGGACCATGTGTCTGTCGAACAGTCCTTCGCTATCAGCAGGCAACCCTCAGTACAGTAGCAACAATGGGGTTCCCTCAAACAGTTGTGGCTTCACTGCCACCGCACGAGGTGGTGCCTGTGTCGACTCTGGTACCAAGAAGGTACTCTTTAGCCTGTCCGACTGTGGCTCACTGTTCGAAGCAAGGAACGGTGGCAGTGAGGTATTTGCTGCAGATGATGTTGTACATAGAGTTGGTGGTTAACTGGTCTTGGTGCTGATGCTCGGAAGTATGGGCGGATTCTAAATTTAACTCTTCTAAAAGTTAACTGCTAGGGAAAATGAACTGGTTTTGTAATTGATATGTTAAAAACTACCTACTTTAAAAAATAGCTTTATCATGTTTTCAAGATTTGAATGCTTGTAGTCTTGCTTGCGACGTTAACAGTTCACTACAAAATTCTGTTAAATTAGTGGTATCGAAAACATTTCTAACACGTAACTATTCGTTGGAATAATGATTGTAAAGCTCGTATAAGAAAATAACATTTTGTAATTAATAATGGTTGTACTTATTAAATGTTTATTTAATATTTTGTATATAAATAAAAAATTATAAGTATACGTGGCACTAACATCATAATCGCCAGCTGATATATCATATTTCAGTCTTCAACTTATGGTATCCTTCGTTGCATCAGATAAGTGCTTCAGTAAATAGCATCACCTCGAATTGTGTTGTCCAGCACTTACAGTATACTGCACGTCAGAATAAAAAACCGTAAGTTGAAGACTGATCAACAACATCATCTATGGCCTGCAGAAAATTCCGGATCTTGTTGCAATGTCAGACTTAGTTAACGCTTTGCAACTCCATTAACCTTTGTGCGATACTGTGTGTTAATCTAGAGCGTAAGATGACTAGTAGAATTGTAGAATTTAATTAAGAGAACTTAATTTGGCTGAATAAATATATTTATCAAGGTTTTTCTAAAATATGATGGAGAATTATCCCTCAGAAACTCTAGTAAAGCGTTTCATACCAAACTAAATGGTTCATAAATGTATTTTGGAAATTTCAAGCTCCTTGTAGGTTGGGTTAAATTTTTGAGCTCCTCTTGAGAATACGTAATTTTTCTTTTCTTTTTTTCATTTCGAATGAAATTTGTGCTAATTAATTTATTGTTAGGCATTAGGATTTTTCCATAAAAGCCCTATCTGCGCACTGCTAATGATTTAACTCCTGGGTAGAGGCGATTTGAATTCAATTTTAGTGTCAGATAGGCCACGATTATTATTTGTTTACCTTCCTCATGCTCTATGGTAGAAGTGGCCCATGAATCGACCTCTCGTGCAGTTTTTCACATAAGTTTTTTTTTCTATTCAGCATCTCGTCTCATCAATTTTTTTTGGTAAACAATTTCTGATACCATTGCGAGCTGTGTCAAAATTGATATTATAGAACTATGAACCATTGTGGGAATGAGAAAAATCTCCAACTGATATTACTAAAACCTTGGAAGTTAACTGAATGCTTATCTGGCGAATGTTGAAGCGGCTCAAAGAGACTAGACAAGTAGAGAATAGACTTAGACACTGTCTTGCTCGAAATGCCAGAACCTCAAAACTGTTAAATCCCATAGAGAAAAGCTCAAAAGAAACATTCGGCACCCTCATAAGGAGCTAAAAAAACACTAGAGTGTTTGGTTGTCAATATTTCCCACATTATTTCGAAGTAAGAATGGCCTTTTTCATCGCCAGACTCCTAGACTTGAATCCTTTCAAATACGGCATCTAGTCTATCCTGGAGAGTAAGGTTTCAGCGACACATCACTAAAATTTTGAGTAATTGGTGCCGAAATTCAAGAAGGAATGGGTAGAAAATCCCTTAAAATGTAATTCGTGACTCTTGCAGATCATTCGCGATGCATCAGCTTGTTATCGACGCAGACTATTGAACAAAATGTTTTAATTTCCACCCGTTGCATATTCAAACATTATTTACTTTTTTATTTCTATGCATTTGTTTGTTTGATAAACAAGGGTCGTAAAAGTTGTAACGTTATTATTGAACACCCTGTAATTATACAATATTTTCTGCTTATATGTGTGCAGCTCCTTATTTTACCGTGTGGTTTTACTTTGGATTGCGCTTTTTTGAGTCTTATTTATATTCCTTATTAGGTAATCAGACGCGTGGCGGAGCTGCAGCTACAGACACCAGAACAAGAGGGCGGCGTGAGTGACAGCGAGACTACAGATGCGGAGAGTGTCCGCTCTGACGGCAACCAGTACGGCCGCCTCAAGCACTCCGATTCTCTTTTGCTCCTGACCCAGGTACGTGAGGTAACCGATGCTCATGTGCTTACCGAGTCTGCTCCTTTTCAATCTAAAGTTTGCACTAGCATCCACATTTGAATATGTATATTAGTGCTTGAGTTTAACTTTTAGGTATGCAATGCATACCTAGTGTAAAGTTTATTACAGCGATTGATGCGATAAACTATTGGAAGGCAAGTTTGTATAAAGATTTATACTCTGTTTACGTCTCTTCATAAGCAAAAACTATTTAAAAATAACTCCTCACATCTCTATCGAACTTGCTGCTTGTGATAGTTATTTAACTATTTTTAAATTCATGCATTGTCTTCAAGGAGCGATTTCATTTGGTTTCTGTGAGGTTTCAAGTGCTCTTAAAGCTTTTGTTTGGTACTACTCTAACTAAATTTTTTGAGAGCTAACATGAAGTACCTGTGCGAGTATAAATTTTTCCATGCTTGTATCATATCAAATTTATTCAAATTAACTGTTTAGTCATCGCTAAGTTTTTTACATCTGAACTGAACTCTATAAATAATGTGGGAGGTTGTTACAAAATAGATAACATACTAAATTCTATACTTAGATGGTTTTTATAAAAATTCATGGTACTTTAGCTGCTTAAAAGTAAGTTTCTTGATCATGGGGTTATTGGAATTTTCAACTTGTCCCTATTTTATTTTACCCTCTGAGGGTTGTCCCTAGCGCATGTTGAGAACCAAGCACTTTTTGGAGATTTGTAGGAACTCTAGTCTTCTATGGAGGAGACTGTGCTAGTAATTTTTTCCAACGTTTTTAAAAGAAGGCATCTCTGAGAGTTACCCTGAGCGGTTCACGTAGGTTCTGCTATGCTGGTTGTAAAACGCTATTGCCAATATGTTTATGGTTTGGTAAGCTATCTTTTTCGTTTTTCCGTTCTAAAACGCGTTGTTGTGGTGAATTTGTGACAAAATAAAATTGTATCGGTTACTGATTTATTCCTTCTAGGTGTGAAGCAATCGTTCTTGGTTCAAAATAGGCCCTTAGAAACATAATCGTAACGTGTTAGCTCGGTCTTTCTCGGTTGTTTCTTGAATGTGCTGTAATATATAGTGTTGTTTTCATTATAGGGGCAGAAGCTCATTGGAGATGAAGAGGACTACCAGCAGCAACAACAACAGCAGCATCGTGGTTCTGGCAGTGACAGCGACAGCATGAGTACACCTTCACACAGCCCGGCTCACAGACCTGGTGAGGCATCAGAAGTTTCACGAGCTTCTGGCCAAAGGTTTCTAATTTCATTGTAGATAATTTGTGTGCATTAAGTTGCCTATCTTTTCATTAGGTTTTAATTTTTGTTCTTAAGAAATTTATGGACAGCACGGTTACAGTTACATTTCTAAATTTTAAATTCAGTTAAAACAAAATCTGTGGGAGCGTAAGCATTTTTTGAAATGTTTGTCGAAGCATTTTTATCCTTAATGTGAATGAATTAGAACTCTCTTAGAATGAAGGCGTCAGTCTATTTAAAAATACGCCTAACTTACTGCTATTACTTGTTTAGAAGCGTTGCAATTAAAACATATAATTCTAGTCCAATTGAGAGGAACTTGCTTTGCTCTATTCCTATTTCTATGTGTGTCACTGTAAAATTTTCAAATGAACAGTTTTATTTGAGGGATTAACATTATTGGGCCGACGTAGTATTGTTCGTATCGAAGGTACTTATTTTTAAATCATTCATCAATATTTGTTTGAACAATCGGATTCATTGTTCTTGCTTTCTAATTACGATTCTTGAACCATTTTGTGTTGACAGCTGCGATAGCTGTGAACCAGAATCAAAACTTCAACCCAAGCGTGACATCCGTTCAGTCATCTATTCCGTCAACGGATTTAGCGTCCAGAAACCAGAGTGACTCGAAGCCAACTACTGGCGATATCAAGACTAGCTTCTCTTCCTTCGGTCTTCACTCTCCCGATAACCTACCCATGACAGCACAAGTGCGCCAGGACGACCTCAGGTCGCTCATCAAGAAGCTGGAAGATAACTCTGGCCTGCCCTACACCTTCGCAGAAGGCACCCTCTACCTCGACCCTGATATAATCGACCTCACCATGATCCCGCCTCCCATCACACCTGATGAGGTCCGCTGCCGTGATTATACTAGAGTTAAATAACTCATGCTCTACTTTTTTGTATTCATTTTTTAATTTGCGAATAAATTTATGCTTTAATGAATATACACTAGATCCTTTTATCATGATCAGAAAATACTAAACTATTATTTCGTGTGTTGTTTGTCTGAGTGCGTTGTAGACGAATCGTGCTGTACCATAAAATCGTTTGATCATATGCGTAGTAATGACTATTTGAAATAGAGATTATTATCGTTTTTTTTACTTTCTGGAAAATGAATATTGGTGAAAGGTTTTTCTACATGAAAACTGCTTAAAAAATTTTCCCATGAGTAGGACGGAGCACCGAAACTGCTTCCGGTGCCTCAGATCAACACTCCTCCTACACCCTTCGCCGACCGTCAGACGCTAGAGAAAGAGCTGCTAGCCCTCGAGAGAAATTCTGCTTCTTCTTCTCTCTCGGCTGGTACGTAACGTTTTGCTACGTTTCCTGTATATTTGTGGTTGCGCATAAAAAATGTTGAAATGTACGTTTTCAGATCGATATTCTGTTAACACTGGTCACATATTTCATATTGCAGTTTGGTGAATGAATATTGCGTTTTGATAAACAAACATGTCTTGTAGTGATAGAAATAATTTCACGTGCAAGCTAGTGAACAGCTTATGTCATGTTTCTTCTTCCTATTCTCAGTGAAGAATAATTCAAGATTTTAAAATGAAAGCGTATTTTGATATGCCGATTTCTTACATGGATCTTCGAACAGGCCGCACGTGTGACAATGAAGATGTAGCATTAGTGACAAGCCTGAGCACGGACACGGCGAGCGAGAGCTCGAGTGCTGCTAGTACGCTCGACAGCAGACTGCCTTCCGCAGTTTCTGCCGGCCTTAGTCGCACCAACGGCCCTGGCTTCACCCTCGCTGCTCTCCGGCAACTTGGGATCAAACTCGATGATGGTGAAGATATCGATTCTTTCATCGCTAACCTCACCATTCCGCCTCCCCCTGACGGATCCAATGTTAGTTGCTTTATGGAGTGAATTTAAGGCTTGGTTGTTGTGTGTTCGGTAGGATTCTGAAAACTTTACAAATATAGTTTTTCATCTCGCTTACGTTGTAGGTCTACCTTTTTCTGACGATTCTTATGCGAATGCCCGTTTCGTAAAACCTTAACGTTAATTAAAAACAATTTATCAACAGTTTGAACCATGTTACCTGTTGTGCTTTTGCATATGATGCAAAAAAAAATTTGTTCTGATACTGAATGAGGTAATTCATTTGCCATCTCTAGTTAACTGAGCCTATTTTATGTCTCATCATCTTTTCGCAGCCTTCATTACGATGTATATAATTGGAAACAAAAACAAACTTAATTGCTAATACTTCGAAAATACAATAATTTTAACTCCTACTTCTTATTTGCCTTTAATATGTTTAAACTGCGAAATAATTCTTTCCCTGATCTGTGGTATTAGAAATCTGGGTTTTATATCCAAAATTCGGTACCATTTCGTTTCTATGTTGCTTTTATATAAGGAAGTTGCGTATTTACTTTTCTAATATCATAGAAATAATATTTTCAATTAAAGATTTAGTTTCAAAATTGATGGACTGCAATTCTCTTGAATCGAGTTACCTGCGTATAAAAACTCGTGTACTACTAACATTTTCAACTCTGTGTGAAAAATTATGGACAATGAAAGACTCGTAATGCATATATAATGTAGTAAAAGCTTTTTTCCTATCTTTGAGAAAAAATTTCTACCCAAACCACTACTTGCAGTATAAGTCTGCCTCCGTACACCCTGTAGCAAAAATAATTTTGCTTAAGTACCAAGTTTCTTTCAGATGCAGAAAGCGAGAATCGCTCAATTCAACGCCGCTGCTGCGGAAGCTGTGGGCTCGAGTTACGACTTGTCCGCCTTTATCATCCCACCTCCGCCAGTGTCCAGCGGCAACAACAGATCTTCTGATATCATCAGACGGCTCTATGAAGCCAAAGCGGGCATTATTAGAGTAAGTCGTTTATGTTTCCTCGTGTGCAGTTCGAAAGATTCACTGTCGATGGTCGATATTTTTTGTATGCGTGTTTCTATTGATAACTCTTCTGATAATTGTAAATTTTAAGATTGGCGTTGAAATTCGTTTGGTTTGTCAATTTATGAACATGTTCATGCACCTTTTTATTTATATTTCATATGAAGCATGCTGCAAAAAGCGTGATTCACTATTTCTATCCTCATTCTATTAATTAATGATGTCATTGTATACAGGTTGTTGGTGATGACGGGATTTGCCACGCGGCGGAGACCGAAAAAGAAACAGACGTCACTGATGTAGGACCTAACACAAAGCTATGTTCGACTCTCCCAAGTGGCAAGGTAGCCTCGCTACAGAAGCGTTTTGAGACTCAAAAGCAATGGTCCACATTAAACAGGGGTCAAATTAACGTCACTATCGGATCTGTCAACTCCGAGAATTCATCACCAAGAAGTACAGGGTGTGGCGCCGTCCAAATGAATTCCAATGTAGTCAAATTTGGTGACAAACAACTTTCTCCAACTGACTCTTCTGGCTACGATAGCTTACGTTCTGAAAAATCAAATCCTTCATGTGATCTTGATGTACGGCTGGCACAAGCGCTCGAAGAAAACGATCAAATGTTTAAAACTCTTGATAGTAATAGAAGAATACAACAGAACCAGTATACGTCGCATAAAGAAGATAGTTCTGAATGCACGTCTCCGTCAGTTTCTTCAAGAATAAAAAGCTTCAATTCAAACATAACCAGTACGAGCAATCAAAGACTGATAGGTTTACCAAAACAACAATCGTTTCCTGTAACTGGAAGAAGTGACAATGATTGTCTTCCTCCTTCACCACCTCCTAGGGTGCCAGTCACCTCTTCAGCTAGTCTCAAGTCTCCAATATCACCTCCTCCGCTGTCGGCATCAGCAAGTTATAGAATTAACAGGGAACAGTCGTCCTCATCTTCTTCCAATACTTTATCCAAGTCTGCTTCGCATGGTGACATAGCTGCTAATGCGTCAACTTCCCCCAATGGCAGATCTAACTCATCAAATGGTTCTGCTTCATCTGAAGATCTCCGATCCTCACGAGCGCTGAATGCCTCACCATCGAAACAAAGCGTTAGGTCTAGCAATGATTCTTTGACCTCTTCGTCTAGTTTAGTGACGGTCAAAAGCGCTTCTCTTAAGAGTTTGGATGATGAGCCGCCTCCAGAATTACCTCCCAGGAGTACCGCCAGCCGACCTTCAGCATCCAAACCACCATTACCTCGTAGTGCCTCTCAGGTAAGAGGATACTGAAGATGTAATTTTAGCTCTGCTATTCATAACAATTATCTGCGTGTTGTTATTGGATTCGAAAGACATCTTAGGATAATCAGTTGATACTTTAATTTTTCACATTTATTGATCTATTATTATCGAGCAATTTGTATTTTTTCATTTTCCAGGACAATCCACGTCAACAATCGTTGAGCAGCAAAGGCGTCCGTTCACCTTCTCCCCGCCGTCGTTTGCTGCACATATCATCAGGCAGTCCAACCAAAAGCGAAAACGACACCCAACCTCCTCTCAAAGACGACCAAACACCTCCAGCCCTGCCCTCGAGATCAGCCAGACCCGCCCCTCCTCGGCCTGGTCAGCTAACCTGCGCCAGTAACGGGTCTCCATCCCGCCCTTTGCCAACCCCTCAAGTCCCATCATACAAACCTCCCGCTCCTCCTCCTCTGACATCCCCAGTTTCCCCTACCGCCATGAGTTCTTCATTGTCATCTGGTGATAGAAACTCGCCAACAAAACTCAGTCCTTTCATAAACCGCCCTTTGCCGCCTATTGTTTCTCCTAACCGCTGTGCCAATGGCTCTTCTAACCGTGTGTCATCTGGAACAGTGAGTAAACCCGAAACTCTTGCTCTTAAAAATGGGATGAACGAAACAAATGGGCCTTTACAAACGTCTAGCCCTAAGTTATCCCCTAAGTCGAAAATAACTAATGGCAAATTAGTGTCAAACTCTAATGATTTAGATGACTCTTTAGATTCAGGGAGCTTTGATCAAGATTCATTAGATGAATCTGAAGATATTGAGGCAATGGCGCCAGCTTCTAGAGAGGCATTTAAACAAGTAACATCTGTTGTATTTTCATCTATCAAAAGTCTCACCAAGTTAGCTGCCATCTGTGCTGAGGCTCAAAAGACTGGCAATATCCAAAAAAATGAGGCAAAGTTTCAAGCTGCCAAAGATACTTTAACTAGCGAGTCTCGCCAGTTCGTGACTGCCTCAAAACTGTTCGTGAAGTCGGCTACAGAATCAGAAGAGACTCTTTTGCAATGCCTGTCCAACTGCTTAACACTTCTGCAAAAAATGGTAGAAGTAACTCAGCAGGTAGTGCAACATACGGCCACCCCCTTGCAAACCCAAAATGTGGTTGTCAAAGTCAGGGACGTGTCGAGTACGTATCACACGACTGTTAGAGCTGCTTTGGCCGCGTCTGGACGAGGGCTAGATCATCCTTCCATGAACTCGTTAATGACGCACGCCACCAACTTAGCTGGAGTGTTGACAGCGTTGATGCGGACGCTCAGGGTTTTCAGTCCTTCATAATGTAAATTTTATAAGAGTGAGCTCCTAAATTTCTCAAACTATCATGATTGTCTCTCCCAATCAATATCGTTGTATATCAGGTATATCTATTACCGTGTGTGAGTGTGCGTTTATATTGTACTTAGTTCAGTGGAGATTCTTTCAAGAAGTAAAAGTTGTATTCATGTAAGCAAAATGTGTTTCATATGAAGTCACTTATTTCTGATGTTAGAATGTCCGTCGTGTTAGCTATGATATGGTTTTTGTTTAGCTATTCTACGAGCATACTTTGATGACAGCAGACTGTATGTATCGAATATAAATATACGATTGGGTCATCATAGCAAGTTTCGTCGCATAGTAGCTTCGCGTATTTTATCATTCTTTCGAGTATTATTCATGTTTACTCATTGTACACGCGTGCATGGATCGTTTTTCGTCTGTAGGGGAGTCTTCCAAGCACTTGTGACGGTGGTCCTTTGACGAGTTCTCAACGCATTTAGGAGTATCGAATTTTTATTTGAAAGTACAACTCCAGTTTATCTGTTCAGTTTTTACTTTTATTTTTACTCTAGCTTTTAAACGTTGGAGTTAACACTTTAATAATAATATCATGAAGTCCTTTTTTTAATTTAAGGTGAATTCAATCATTATTTTAATTTTCGTGAATCAGCTTTGCTGCTGACTTCCTCGCTTCAATTCTGCGTCATTTACTTATTTTTCGTATGGTGAGCGAAGCAATCGTCATTAAAGGGCATCTGTGCATTATACCAGTAACCAAATAATAGTTATTTTCTACGTAAGTTACACACTTTCAAAGACTTATTTTGTTGTGTCTAGGTGATCGACGCTCAATTGTTTTGGTCAGAGTTGTAGATGTATTTCTGACAACTTAATTTCTATGTTTTCTGATATCTTTCTGTCTATATCATAGTTTGTAGGATTTAGTACGGAAGAGTTAGAGATTGACCTATTTTTGTGCTGTTTCCATACTTTTTTATTTTTATTTCGTTGTTATGAGATTTAGTAGCCTTTATTGAACCATGATGGACTTTTTAAGCTACTTGAGTGTTGTACGCTTAAAACAATGTGTACTTCAGGCTCTTATTTTATAGTTAGGTCAAAATATAATTTCATGAAGGAGAGTAAAGCTCATAATCTTTGCTTTGTTATTATTGTGCCTGCGTTCTGTAACATATTTCTATGTAAGTGAAGTTCAATCTGATGAACTTGACGATAAAATACCAAATAGAACACAAGAATTCTCACCAGGTTCTTTGAACGCATGTCGCTGGTGCTGCACGCACAATGTCGAGACCGTGCTCTTTTCTCTGTACCGCCCAGGCAGAAACGTCAACCCTGCGAAGCAACTCAGACCGAAAAACCACAACCACGAACAGAAGGCATTATTGAGTCGTCCGGTGTAACTTAATTCTCGAAATAACAGACGCTTCCCAGTTCAAGATCCTACTAGAGTAATTCGAGACGACAGATAGCATTCTCCTAACTGTAGGAGATCCAACACCAATAACCCCACTCAATTAAATCATAAGAGCTGGGAGAAATCATGCGGCTTCTCCTTGTGCTGTCACAACTGTAGCCATCGTCTCCGTCAAATTTTATGACGCTATGCTACTTTTGTTCATACGGAAAAACAAAGACGAATATAAAAGTGCTTTTCAGATGTGAAGAATCTGATCTCGAAGTCATCTCTGCATCGACTGAAATCAGGTGAACATTGGCTAATATGTTTCCAATAAGTCAAAATTTGAACTTGTTGGTTGCACAAGTTATTGTAACTTTTAATATTTGCCTACCTAAATTTTAATAATCCTTTGGCTGTGAAAACTTTATCTTTTAATAAGAATCAAATGCACATCATAAAACTAATAGATTGATGTCGTCGGCTTTAAGTGCAGTCAAACCGAAAGTTCTTCACGGCCATTTAACGACGCCGAATTTTCTAATTTGATCAGTAACTTTATTTTCTTTAGGCCTGTCGTATTGATTCTAATTAAAAACAGATAATAGACGTCGATTATTATGTGTGAAAGTGTGGATCTAATTTATATTCAATAGAATCGTTGATTTCTGAGTTAGCTGGAATTAGTGATTCAAGTATGTGTGAACATTGTATGTATGACTATGAAATCTTACTTGCAGAACAACATTGATGAATGCTTTCTTTGTAGATGATAACAAACTACCACAAGATAACCATCTTTATTTCAGCTAAAATAAAAGCAAAAATGTTTTCTTAACGACTTTTATACAATTCAATAATTTTTAGTTGAAGACCACTCATACTATCCAATTGGTTTCCTTTCAAATTTTCAATTCTCCTCATATGTGCGTGTAGCCTTTTCAAATGTTTCAGAAATGTGTGTGTGTGTATAAATATATATATATATATATATATATATATATATATATATATATATACATATAAGCATACACATGTGTCTACAGGCCATGCTTATTGACATTCGCTGAAGTCTTTAGAATGTACTTTTCTAAATGAAGTTTAGTGAAACAAATTTTTGTATAATTTTTTTCAGGCTTCGGTCAAAATCTATGGACTGCATCATGGTTTGGATACCAAATTGATTTTTAGCAAGACCAGTTAGTAAATCAGTCTTCATAAATAAAATTTGTACAGATTTTCCCATAAATTTTGGTCAGGGGCTATGTCAGCTGGATTAACGTTCGGACCATTTGATTACATACCGAGTCATTTGAATTTTACCAAGCAAGTGAAATCGTGGTTATACGTATGTGTATTACATGCTTGAATATAGAATACTCTAATCAATTGCCCTATTACGCTTCATTATATGTGCTACTCGAAGAATAATGACAGCATATGTACTGAGTAGCACTGAAATTTGGGAACTATAATATGAAACTATATTGATATGGGAATATAGGAGCGTTTAGAAATTCAACTATCATGAACCTTGCTCTAGATTTTCATTTTTTACTGCATGTTTGTGTACTGCCAGTTATGCTGATGTATTCTTGCAATTTAAGCTGAACTCGCCCGCTGAAAAATATGATAAAGGCTTTCTATTACATTCTCTGAAACAAACCTCTTAAGGCCATCAAGCAATTAAGGTTGACAATGAATTAAGAAATGCACTGTGATTCAAATATTTGTTAATATAATTCATGTTTTTACATAATTTGATGACCTAGAGAAACTGAAACTTTGATAGTATTTCCGAACCCCTCTGCTTCACAAAAAAACAGCGTTTATAATATAAAGAAAATAATATAATAAAAAATACACATATAATTAATAAAATTTTGAGTGAAACGTCAAGATTGGCCTAAGAGGACTTCAAAAAATGAAATTATCGTTACCCATCCTTCTAAGATATAAAAAGCTCCTTTCTAGTAGGCTTGGCCTCTATTTTGAACCTCTTTTTTATGGAAAAGTTTTAAATGTATAAAATGTGTATTTTATTTTTAGGTTGGAAATGTGTGATTTCCATTTACCGACAGACTTTTATGGGGTAAATGTATTGCTTCCTTTATATGAAAAATGAATGTCATACCATGAAGTCTCTGAGTAATCGCCTTTTACAGTGATAAAAATATTACCAAGAGCTAATCAAGAGACAAAATCTCTGTTTTCTGATCACTCTAACCTAATTAGTACTTAATATAGTGGATATTTATCGTTTTGAATGAATGATACAAAACAAAGGTGTTTCAGGACATTTATATCAGACTCAAAAATTTATGTACTACCGGATATAATTTCTCGGTAGGAATGTGCCGTCTGTGCCGTGGGTTGCAAGAAGGATTCTTTACTGTACTGTATGTTTGAAGACTGTTGCTCTTCGAGTGGAACCACGCAGAATAAAATTTCTGTAACTTCTTTCAGCCTGTGTGCTAAACATCAGAATAACAATAAAACATCCCTGAAGGCGTGGAGCTGCATGGACTCATTTCCGAAGCTCCAATAAAAGTGAAACAAGAAGAAGTTGCAAGAAGGAATTTTGACTGCTCCTTTAAGCACGCTTTTGGACGTTTTACTGGTTGCACAGATTGTAAACGAAAGAAAAACTCATCCTACCTTCTGACCTGGGGCTACATGAACTAGTTTTCTACGCCCCAAATGAACACGATATAGAAGAAGAAGAGTGGTAAGAAAGTCCAAATGAGTGGTAAGTGAAATAATTGAAAGAAAGAGGAAGGAAATTAAAAAAGTGTATCTGGCTTTTCTTTATAATAAGAAGGCGTATGACAGAGTAGACTGTTTCGTACTAGGTACCCTGGGAAAAATTGGCTTTAGTGAGAAAATATTAAACATTGGGAAAAGTTTGTTTGAGAATACATGTGCAGTTTACCGGCTGGAAGATTTAGTGATGGGGCAGGTGAGGAGTGAGACAGGGCTCTACTCTGTCTCCCTTACTGTTTGGCTTGTACACAGAAGAATTGGCTGTCTGCCTGAGAATGAGTGGTTTTTGGCTGAAACTTGGAGAAGAGAAGCTGAGTTGTTTGCTGTATGCTAATGACATTGTTGTTGTTAGTGAATCAGAGCAAGAACTGCAAAGGATGCTTGAAATTGTGAATGAATACAGTAGAGATTTCAAGGTGAAATTTGGGAACACTAAAAATAAAGTCATGGTTATGAATGATGGTGAAGCTTACAGATTGAGAGTGGAATATTGGAGAGGTTAAATAGATAGAACTAAAGAATGTAAATAGCTAGTATGTATGTTGAGTAACGATGGATGTGCCAGAGCAAAAGATGAAAGTGACAAAAGCTATGCAGTGGTGAGGAAGGCTAAGTGGTATGACCAAGTGTAGAGCTAAGAAATATGAATGTATTGAGGAATTTAGAAGTATGTTGCTGTACCTAGTGTAATGTTTAATATGAATGTAATGGCATGGACTTGAGGAGATCTTTAAAAGGCAGAGGTGTTACAGAATTGGGTAGGGCCATTGGCATTAGGCATCCCAAAATGAATGGGTGTTATTAAAGGAGATCTGTTTACTGAAAAAATGATTAAGGCTTTGTTGATATAGGAGGTGAAAATTGAGCAAATGGAGAATAAAAGGTAGGTGAAATAAATTTTTGACTGGAAACTGAATGAAAGTGTATGGGAGAAAATGTGTTATTGATATGTAAGAAAGCTTAATATTCAGAAAAAATTTTGTGTCAGAATGGGAAGACCTGTGGATGATTGGTTATTGGGAAATAATGGAGGTAAAAGGTTGGAGTGAAATTGCAAAAACTGGAATGCAGAAATTGAAAAATTAACAAAAGAGTATGGTTTGAGCAAATGAAATCATAGCATGACTGGGAAGACCACTTTAACTTGGTATGCCCATAAGAATATATAACAAATTAAAATTTTCTCTGATAGAAGTTTTAGTAGCCAACAAAAGTTGGCTACCAAAACTTTTGTTTGATGTTAAGTAAGGGTTAAGTTTGGAGAGATGGAATGAGAGGAATAACAGGTTATATATGTAGTGTAACAAGGGTGTAAAGGAAACAATTGAACATCTGGTCTTAAAATGTAATAAATATAAGCTCATAGAGAGGCCTTTATGGTTGTAGTTTGTGACCAAATGGAGAGAGCCAGTAGAATGAGAGGTGTGTTGAAGTTTATGAGGGCTGGTTGAGGAATGCAACATGATTGTTGTTCAATGTGAAGGAGTTTCCACATTGAAGAATGCACCTTTGGTAGCCACAATACAATGCTTACAATACATATATACCCTACCAGATTTTCTCCTCTATAAATCTTTAAGAGTGTGACACAGAGTCAGACCAAGCCAATGAGCTACAAACTGTGTATTATTATATAGTTCAATTGATATTTCAGAGTTTTATTGAATAGTATCCATGTTCGCAAGATGATAGCCCAGAGTCTGGTGGGAGGGGTGGCTCTTGGTCATCTGATCCTGGCTCCCTACACTAAGGTAGAGGAGAGCTTCAACATACAAGCATGTCATGACATCTTGTACCATGGTCCTTTCTTCAGTGAGGTGGGTGTTACATCACTGATTCTTCAATTAGATGTGTGGATGTATTAGATTATATTGCATATAGTCCTTTCTTTAGTGAGGTGGGTATAATATCACTCATTTTATTATTGCACTTAAGAATGTATTAGAAGTTATATGTAGTGCCATGTTCATTTTTTCAGTGTGGTAGGTAACACATCACTGATTCTTGAATCACATTTAAGAATGTATCTAAATGACTCAATAGGAAATGAGGCTGTAAGTATATCTTCATTGCAGTACCTGATGGGTTTATATTTTGAGGATGTCTATAGATTTCTATTGCAATTCTAGTGGCTTTATTTATGTGAGGCTGTTATAAGTTTAGATTTATTATTGTGTAGGGAGTTTATTCATGTCTGTTTTCTCTGTTGTTTCTTAGAAGCCACTTTTATGTTTTTTTTTTTTTTTCAGAAAATTTTCTTGGTTGGAGATGATCTTTAGCTGTATGATTGACTATCTTGTTCAATGTGCCATTTATCCAATTATTTTAATAAAAAAGGATTTTTGCTGCAAAATCAAATATTATAAAGCATGTACCAGTAACATTTGAGTTTGTATTTTTTGTTCATTTTCTCTGTACAATATTCTAAAAGAAATTTAAATGTACTCAAATGACAGCATCAACTAATTTACATGATGATCTAAAAATGTCTATTTCATGTGATTAATAGGAGGTCTGGAAGTCCCAGCATTGTTTTAAGATTAAAAATAATGTTGTTTGGAAAAAATTCCTAGCAGTTTTTTAGTATTATTGAATCTCTTTTTGTGTAATAATTTTTGTCCTATTTTGCATCTTTTATTTTGCACCGTAAATATTATAGTTCAATCTGCAGAAATCAAAATTATCAAAGTAATTTTTTCAAGTCAATGATTTTTCCCTTCAATAGAAAATGATGGAATTCAACAAGTTCAGCAAAATGTGTGATTGATGCTATGAAAATTCTACCAAGGGCTGAGAAACTTCATGGAATGAGAAAAAATATCTCAAACTAATTTTGAAAGTACATACTTCATGAACCTACATGAACTTTTCATAGTTATGGAAGAAATGTCCAAATTTGTCCAAAAGCATTCTTTTCAAGTTCCAAGGAACCTTCATGCTCTCTCCCATTATTATTTCTATACAGCTCCAATATTCAGCTCTAGCTGGAGTCCCACTTAATACTTATTTCACTCCAATAAGTAGGTTAAACTGTAGTTCCTGTCAATCTTCCACTGTGATGTAACTGAATTTTGCACATCACATGTGACTGGTTGATTTATTCATAGCCTGTTTATATCATATATTTTGAAGATTATTCAATACATTAATGTTAACTTTTGACTATAATTAAAGAAAAAATTATCTAAAATGCCAACCATGTTCATTTGTATCTTTCATCTACAGGGTCGTGCAGCTAAATTGGGGCTAACTTTAACAGCACATATCTTCCGTAATTTCTAACCTATGACTAAATTCTTTTTTTTACAGACAATCCTTAAGCCCTTTGCTATAATATTTCAGATTAAGATCTAGCATATTTCGCTAAAATATGGCGGAATTAGCGCGAAGAACGACCATATGTGAATTGAGA
>VCRD01001395.1:117366-141667 GCA_006783055.1 Trinorchestia longiramus
TCACATAGAATGATTTTGTTCTGTAGACAATAACGAACAAATAAATACAAGTAAAAATTACGTTTTATCATTATTTGCCTTTCAAAATAGCGAATTTTAAAAAAGTTATGTTTGTCCCAATTTAGCTGCACGACCCTGTACACTCTAAAGGGACAAATTAAGTAGATAAAGTCTTTTACATCAAGTTTTGCCAGCAAGTTAATCAGTCATGTCAACATTACTACTGATTCATGAAACAGATATTTGGATGCTGAAATCATCCAGAACTATCTGATCAATTTTGTGAATTTATGGAAAAAGTTATCATGGGCCTTATTCTATGTTTGTAGATGCTTCATTTCTTGATTATGTAAAAATATTCTGCATATGACAAGTTCATACTATTAGCTGCAGGATTGCAGTGGGTATAGATAATGATTGTATTCAATACTGGAGTTTTCATCCAACCTGAAGTTACTGAATAAAATTAGACTTTACTAATAGTGTGTATTCACAAAACTGTTCCAGCTTATGGATGATTGAGAAACTTTGTCTCTATACTATTTAAAATGAAATTTATTCAGCCTTGTTTCCTACTCAGCTTGATTTGTTATGAAAGCATGCTTGGTATTTTTGCTAACAGTTTGACTTTTCCTCTTCAGTACGACCATCATGAATACCCTGGAGTTGTCCCACGCTCCTTCCTGGGCCCTGCTGTTGTCTCTGCTCTAGCTCTACCTTTTATCACTGTAGCAAGAGTGATGAATTTCAATAAGCTTTATTCACAATATATAGGTAAGTCCATTTCATAATTGCTGTTATTATTCAAAATGCAGGAGTATTACATTATGAAACCTAATTCAAAAATTTTTGCTCATACAAAATCAGGTACCTTTTGTTAAATTTGTATCATTTCATCCTTCTATTGCAATAAAAATATCTAATTGGAATATTTCTTTCATTTCAGTGAGACTTGTTCTGAGTTCACTGGTGGTGTTTGCATGGACTCGGTTCTACCACCAAGTAAAGAAGGGCTTTGGCATTGGTGTTGGAGTTTGGTTTGCAGCCATCACTGTAACCCAGTTTCACTTCATGTATTACCTCTCCCGCACCCTACCCAACACCTTTGCCCTCGTCTTTGCACTTCTTGCCACTTCTTATTGGCTGGAGCAAAATCACCAAAGCTTTATAATTGTCAGTGGCATTGGTGTTGTGGTCTTCAGGATAGACCTTGCTTTGATGTTGGGGCCCATGATTGTCCATGATCTTTTCACCAAAAGGATTAGCTTTAAAAGGTATGTTAGTTTTTCTCTCACGTTGCAAATTAACTGATTCAAATGAGCATTTTCAGAAGTCTAATGTACAATATAGCTACTTCATAAGGATGTCATTGCAGCATTGAATGATGCTGCATTCATGGACAAGTTCATACTATGTATTGTACAGCTAAGATTAAATAAGCAATGATAGTTGTCTAACTTAAAATTGAGTGATGTAAATGCTGTGTTATGTTTTGTAGAATTTGAATAATTTGTTGTTTGTTGATCTCAATAATTATTTGTAAATAATTATTCCTCTGTGCATCATGTAAAAACAATCTTTAACAACAGAATGTTAGCACATGTTCTATTTTATCAAGCAATGTTAAGTAATTTTCTCATGTTTAAGATATTTTTTTTATTTGGATTATTTTATTTCCAGAAATATAAAAATTGAAAGCTCATCAACTTGATAACATTGAGAACAATTACCTGTAGTTGCATGCCTTTCACAAAATGTACTATCAGATAATGTGTTTTACTTGATTATTTTCAATTCTTTCTAAATTTTTCAAGTTGTACAGAAAATTTTGATTCAACCTTCTCTCTTGCTTTGAGAATTTCAAAAGTAAAATTCAGGGAACTTTAATAGGCTTAATTTTTGCCTGTCAAAATAATTTTTGGCTTTTGTAATTTTCTGGCTAGCCTGGGTTGTCATGCTCCATGGTGTTTTGCAATGAAACTTGTTTTCAAGAAGCACAAATGGGTAATATTTTTTACTAATGATTTTACAACTTGACAGGTTAGTTGAAAGGAGAATATTTTTGACTGTTCAGTGAATTGCTAAAAAATTGTAATTTTATAGATGTTTGTCTGAATCATTTTTGTTGATGTAGAATTTTTATTTAAAACAGTATTTCTGATTAGGTTAGAATGAATGTTAAAAATTACATTAAAAAATTATGGTGGTATAGCAAGTGGTTTGAAATATTGTGGTGGCATAGCCGGTGCTCTTTTGTATTGAAGATAAAATAAACTAGCTCGTATGTTTTATATATTAAGAGTTTGTTTCTAATGCTGATAAACTGAATGATAACTCCAGTTGGATTGGAGTTTGGAGCAAAAGCCAAGGAAACAAGGAAGGGGTGATAGGTCTAGTTGTTCAGTGTATTATAGAGAATTTGTGTTTTTTTGTGTGTGTGTGTGTGTGTAGTTAGGATTACTGAGTTTCATTCGATGGATGTACTGGGGGTACACACACTTGTCAGTGTACCTTTGTACATTAATTGCCCTTAGGGGTTTTGAGTAACTAACTACTGAAAAAATAGACAATAATTGTTGCACAAGTTTGTTTTTGGGCTTTATTGTTATTCATCAACTTTCCATTTGCTTTTGCTCTCTTTCTTTCATGGAAGAAGCCAGCATAAAATGTATGGATCTCTTAAATAAGGGTCTTTGTTAGTATTTTTGCTACTTTGTGTTGGGCTTTTTCAATTTATAATTTTTATTTTGCCTCATTTTGCTTGCTGTGGTGAAGAAACTTAAATGTTTTGTGCTTGTGATAATAGTTGAACTAAATTGTTGGTATCATTTCTTCAATGATCGCTTTAGGAGAGCAAAAACCTTTTTATTCTTGAATGTAGAAATGATAACTGGACCAAAAGCTAAGGGACAGAGTCCATTAGTAAATACATTATCATTAGTAACTAGCTTTCTGAACATCTGACTGTGTTTTTTGTTACTGTGGTGGTAAACTAGTCCAGTACTAGGTAATATTATAGTTGTGAGAGAGCTGGGTCATAGGATACCTATTTGCAAGTATACGTCTAGTCCATGCCCTACAGTGTGTTTCTCTATGGAAGTCAAGTATCCAGATGATATGTTCACATTATTTGCATGTTAATTATTTATAATTGCTACTTAAAAATTGTTTTCACTAATCTGCACCATTATTTTTTCAAAAACTTCTACCTAGTGTACAACATACCTGCTTTGTATTTTAGTATTTATCATTTTCTAATATTTATCTTAAATATGCAAAACGTTCAAACTTCATTAATGGATTATAAATCATGGAAAATGTGCAAATTATTGGCAATAGTTGTATACTTTGTAATTTGCCTCTCAGAGAGGGGTACAAATGTTGGATTGCTTGTGCAAACAAACCACTGTAACACTGGCCAATTACACACATCTTGGCATAAAAGCCCTAGCTAGGAAAGCGTGATTCATGCCAGTTTACCCTGATTGCAATATAATGAACTCTATTTAGCACTCGAACCACTTAAAAATGAAAGTGTTCTAGGAGACCAGACCCCATAAGAGCTGAATTAAAGCTTCAGTAAGTCTTTCATTTGATTATTCTTGGGTAAATACTAATTACCTAGTGCTCCTTTCACTATTCTATCCAAATCAAAGTTTTACTTCAAATATTTGTTTACTTTCCTTTCGATCAATGGAACTTTGGAGGTGCTGCACATTTTTCATGTAGAGTATCCACCACCTTCCATATAAGATTGAGAATAATTTGTAATGAATTCCATTTGACTCAATTTTTTCAAGTATTTTGGGAAAGCTTTTTAGTGCAAGTGTATGTTTTGTGATCAGCTGTTTCAACAAAAAACAATTCTTAAGACGAACTTGATGTTCTAACAAATTTTGGAAACTCATTTATCTGTAGTCAATAACTGATCTCTATGTCTGCCATCAGTTTGCTATGCCATCTGGTGGTCGTGGGTGGAGCTGTCATGGTGGTCACTGTGGCAATTGATAGCCTGTTTTGGGGGCGAATTTTGTGGCCAGAAGGAGAGGTTTTCTATTTCAACACCGTCCTCAATCAGAGTCATCAGTGGGGAGTGAGTTAAAGCCAATAGATTCATTTTTATTTCAGATTGTGAACTTAATATTTTACTTTTTCGTTAGACTATGTCAGTAAATGTGATGTTTTGGAATGTGCTGTTAGTTGATTTTAAAAATTCAATTAAAGTTTGATGATTATAATTCTGACTCACTAAAATGATGACGTGTCAAATGTAACCTTATGGTCACCCAACACTTTTCTGATATTTTCTATTACCTACTATTGGATTTCAAATGTACTATAAAAATCATCACTGCGATTTGGTGTTTTACCTCATTTCTTCTGAAGGACAAGTCTCAATTAAAATGTTTAGCAATTTCTTTTCTTTAGAATTTGTTTGACATCATGTTCAATATTCTATACTGGTACTGTACATGTATCTTACTCTGCAATTTACCCTCCATTGTAAAGAGTGTTGTTTTCCAGTGTTGAATTGTGATGTCCAGGTTTTCTAATATACATGAAATGCTGCTTTTCCTTGAGCTTTGAAATGAAACCAGTCAAAAATATAAATACTGGAAGAAACATTTATAACAGACGTCATGCATTTATCCTTCTACGAAAGTGGTAAAAGTTAGTGAAACCTAATTTCCATTCGTAATGCACGTTCTGTATGTTCAAGCTCTAAATGTTTGCAGTATATTGTTCAGTTGTCTCATTTGTTTACCTGAAGTTCATGTATACTTTACACTAGTCCACAAATGTAAGAAGTACATAATGCCTGGATTTTACCTGAGAGTAATCTATGTATGAATTACCTAGCACGTTGATTTTTGTTTCTATATTTTATTTTCTCATGTGAAGATGCTTATTTGTATTTTCCTATGCTGTATTTTAGAGGGTAGTAGCAGGATTCTTGAACGCCACTTAGAAGGAAAAGAACCTGTTTACAGTATCTGTTCTTATTGTTTTTAAAATTATCCTTCTTGCATGATATTGCTGGTTAGCTATTCAGCAGCACTTAAAGTAGTCGGTTGTTGTGGTTAGTTTTAGAGTAATATTGTCTTGTTTTTGTCGTCTTTCTCATTCTCTTTGTGTTTTGTGGGAAAAAGCAATGTGTCAAATTTTGGGACATGTTTCCTTATTATCGTCTTCATTATATACTCACACTGTCACATTTGTCTTTTGTGGGCCGCACGATAAGAGATGAGACAAACTTTGCAACCCTGAATATAATCTCTGACCTTATCCAAAAGCCAATTAAGTGCATTTATGTTAACTTTCCACGATATAAAAGGAATAATTGGTTTTCAATCGCTATAACCTGACTTTTGTTTGTTGTATAGAATTGTGTAAAATCCAGTTGCAGAACTTGTATTTTTTGAAGACAATTCTTCATGTGGAAGAGTGAGACAAGTTTGTAGGTTATTGATATACTTGTTGGGATTTGTTTTGTGATCTTCAAAGTATATCCAGACTAATTTTATTACAAAAATAGTTTTTTGTTTTACAGTTATGTGACTGATTTTTGGGTTATAACTGATAATTATAAATATGTATACACAATTATTGTAGGTTTTATGTTCATTTTCTCTCATAAATTCACTGGTCCTGTGAGAGCTATCCTCTAGATGTCTCATATAATTTTCTTTTGTTATCTGTCCATTTATTTCTATGTTCCATTACGATTCAAATCCAATGATATTTCTTTTTCTTGCAACAACTGTATTTCACTCATATCTTGATAGAGCAGCATTTTCAGTTATTTAAAGTACGGTACGTGAGTTTTTATTTTATTTAGGTTATTTATTTTTATGTCTAGTTTAGAGATTGACTTTTTACATGTTGCAGACTTTGCCCCTGCTTTGGTACTTCTATTCTGCCCTACCCCGTGCCCTGGGAGCGAGTTGCTTGTTTGTGCCTTTGGGACTTATGGTTGACAAGCGCATGCAGCTACTGACAGCTCCAGCCTTTATCATGGTGGTGCTCTTCTCGTTCTTGCCTCACAAAGAACTTCGCTTCATCATCTACACTGTGCCTCTCTTCAATGTTGCTGCTGCCAATGCTTGCCAGTACATGTATGTGTCCATATCGTATGACCCTAACACGTTGTTCTCAAAGCGTGTCATTGTTGATTCCGAATCTGAGAGGAAAACCATTAGGGTTTTTATTTAAGTATTTTTTGACTTCAAACTTTAATGTGTTATCTGGGATTGGATAACTTTGAACCAGTCGTGAAACTAGACAGAAAGTTGTATATTTGCTTCACAATTACAAACAAAAGCCTGATTTAGACCATCAAATGGAGGACTTGTTAATACCTAGGACTTTCAATTCATGACGCAGAAATTCATGGCACCGTCGTTGATCTATGAGCGTAATGGTAATGTTTACAATGGCCTAATTATGTATATGAATTAAGAAGGTGAAAGAATTTCATAATTATTAAATGAAATAGGGGAATGAATTTGATCATGAAATAAAGTATAACATAAATTATGCGAAGATGGTGTGTAACTTATTCGTTCCCATATTGAGTGAATGCGTAAGTAATATTGTAGCTAGGGAGTGTGATATTACACAGAAACAAACAGGTATTGCAGATATTTATGTTTTATCTTAGATACGTGCGGTGTCGTCGGAGCACACGGTGGTCTATGCTGAGCGTCGTGGCTGGAGGTCACCTGCTGCTCAACTGCCTCCTCACCGCCTTGCTCGCCTCAGCCTCTGCTGCTAATTATCCTGGCGGTGAGCACCGATGACTCGTCACACAGACCGCCAGTGTAATAATGCATGCGTTTATTTTTACCTTTACGGCTTTTTCTGGAAAAGATAGTGGATATGGAAATGCATCTACCGTTCAGTGTACTACTGAGTTTGGTTCCAACCAACCAGTCGTTAGTCAAACCTTATATGTAGAGTCACCGGCACGCTAACTTTGTATTACGTCAAACCTTTGTCATATAAAGTACCTACGTAGTACTAGAATATGTATTATTATTATTTCTTTCTCTTTACCTTACTGTGTACGCCAGGTTGTAACACTGGTGGTCGTATGTCGAGCAGGTCGTGAGTTTGATGACGCATGTGGCTAGTACACAGACTGATCATATTAAATATAACCAGATGTTTTGGAGCTATGAGCGTGCAAAAATATGATTTGTGTTGAGTATTCTAGATAAACAATTTCAGACGGTTTTGGCTTTGTGCTTACAGGATATTCCAATTCTTTATAAGCATTAGTTTCACTTCCACTGAAAGATTAATTACTACTATTAATAATAATCTTCATATTTCCATCATACTGTGTAAATTAGGTGCTTATTTTATGAAATTAGCGAAGTTCCATCTCTTATTCAGAAATGCTAAGATGCTTCATTGTAGCTTTGAGACCTACGGATACTTTCTGCCACCGCTCTTGGCTCGTCGAATGTTTTATGGATTCGGTTATTCAATATGGCCTTGGTGTTGAGGTATTTTATTTTTTCATGTATAATCCAAGTTTAAAATTCAATATCTGGGAGGATAAGTTTAAAAACAGATAGTCCTTGAAGCACTTTTAGGTTATTCTGGAGCTGAGGGCTAAGTAGAAAGAATTTTCGTGCCACATACATCACATTTTCTTTGCCACGCTCATCAGTTTTCGGCTGCCGCACATCCCTTTTTCTGTGCCCCCCTCCGATGCGATGCTTATTTCACCTCAAAAACTCCACTACTACTTGAAAGTGCACGTCTGTGCTCAGAGACGATGAAAATGAAGTATCAAACCTATCGAGTCTGATGATATTACTCTGAGACGTAACAGAACTTTTTGAGGACGTCCACCCAACTGCTGGTCGCTCTCATGAATTTCCTGTCCATTTTCTAGTCTGCTAGACCTAATTTCTGGTGTCATTCTTGCCTCAAGGAATAGGTTCAATTTTTGGGCTTCTCCGGAGATAGAGGTTTCTTACAGCCGATTCTCGTGCATGGATTGTTAATTTTGTTAGGGTTGGGAATGCCTTACTTTGATTTTTTTTCCTATCAAGGTCACGATCAAAACCCTTTTTCACTAAACTCTATTCTTACATAGTATCTTCCATTCATGTTTTCTTCTTACGCACATTTTTATTGCGAGATTATTTACTCGTATAGTTATGAAAGAAACTCTTTGACTGGGTGCAGTGAGTTTTGGCCCTGTGTATAATTTTTTATTAATCGTCTGCGTGGCGAGTATATTCATACCGAATCATAATTAGTAGTGTATGTTTTTCCTAAATATTTATTAAATCGAATTGATAACTAAGTCGAAGAATAACCAACTTGTTAAATATGTTATGTAGAATTTTTCCCGCCAAACAGCGTGTATAACTATGTCCGATTAGGAATAACTATTTCCAAACACTGCATAAAAGTAACGTTCTTATTAAAGAGGTCATTTATAATCGTTTTAGATGAATAACGAAGTATAGATAATTGTCCAATCTATTAAGCCTCAATAAAGAGTTGGGATTTAAGCTTTTCTTTGAGGTAACACTGTACAGTGTCTGATTTATTAATTGCTACTCACATACTTGCATGCTATACACTTCAGGCGTAGCGCTGACACGGCTGCACGAACTGGTGCCGCCTTCTGCACAAGTCTCCGTCCATATTGACAACCTTGCTGCCCAGAGCGGGGTTACACGCTTCCTACAGCAGCACTCCCAATGGCAGTGAGTTCATAGGCTCACCCGTCTTGAAATCTCTGCCCTATATGTGTGATTTGCTTTCCATCTGAAGGCAAGAGATGTACGTTGAGAATTGCTCGAGCGGTTACCCGCTATTGCCCGACTGTAAGCGTATCTTGGGATATACGCTACTCGACTTTTTGCAAAATTTAACGCTGATACGTTTATTGAAGGAATCCTTAAGGCATGTCGCGTTTTTTTCGTTCGTAGCCGGAGCTAAATGCAACATTCTGTTACACTACTTTTTAGAATACATGGGGTTTTCATTTTAACTTTAGGTGTATTATATTTTCCATTGTTTGTTTTTTCAGCATGTAACCATCTCTGACACTTGCTCGAGACTGATGTTTTCTGTTTTCTTCTTTATTGTTTGTTGACATGGGATTATTCTCATTAGTGATGAAGCTTTTTCCACTGGGAACGGCTAGGTCCTCCATTATCATTATTATATTAATAGTACTTACCATAGAACCCTAGTATTGGTCCTGGACATTCGTGATATCTTACATTGAGTACCATTCAATATTATCTATTTTTATCGTATTGATATCAACGTTGGCAAGATGGTACATACATCGGCCTTCTTCCATAACTCTATTAAAGTGAGTGCTAACGTTTTTGTTTCTTAACTACACCAAATGTTGTTGTTTCTTAGCTACAACAAACATTTTTGTTTATTCTCTATGAAAAACATTTTTGTTTCATAGCTACAACAAATGTTTTTGTTTCTCAGTTACAGCAATCATTTTCGTTCAATAGCTACAAGTGTTTCTGTTTCTCAGTTACAGCAATTATTTTTGTTTCATAGCTACAATAAAACGGAGAACTTGAAGCCTGGAGGGCCAGAGTTGCGCTCATTCTCTCACCTGCTCGTGGAGGCGAAGACAAAATATGCCTACAACCTCAAGCATTACACCGACACCCACCAAATCCTCGAGGCTATTGAAGCCTTCTCCCATCTCAGCTTTAATTATCAACAGTTTCCGCCTGTAAAAGTAAGAACACTTTTGGGAGCTCCTAATAAATCATGTATGTATAGATTTATAGGCTCAGGTGTTCGGCGCAGATGATTCTGCGGTGTATTCTTTATCTACTGCAGCGAAGACTCCTGTTTACACTTGTCGAGGGTAATCGAAAAATTTTCGAATGACAAATGAATTAATCGTATGAGAGTCCATATTCAGAAGTTTTCACTGCATCATTCGTGTGGATGATAAAGTCGTAAGAGAAAAATCGATTTTTGCGTGATCTGATTCTGGTGCGCTACTTTCACTAGTTGTCTTACTGAGGCACAAACCATTCAGCATTGGAAAGTGATATCTATGGTTAAATAGTAGAATTTAATAGCTAAATGAAATATCATACGGCTGCCCTACGTAGTTGTTGATTTCTCATTATGTTGGAACTTTTTGATTGCCCTCGTATTATTGAGGTTTATTTTCGGCTTAGTATTTGTATTCTTGCTATATGACCGCATGACATACTTCTTTTCTGCCGCTGTTCTGTAGAACTTTTCGTATAAACAGACGATACCTTTACATTCACCTAATATGGTGTACATTTTTCAAATCGTGTGGTCACAATAGGGTGAAGTTGTTCAATCATATTATCCAGGTCCGCATGAAGCCCGCGCTGTTCATTCTCGAGAATCAGAAAATCGAAGATATCGTCGCCTACGGCCGCTTCGACGACCCTGGAGACGACGACTCCGCTGCTGCTGCTGCTGCAGCGGCACTTGACAACGAAGACATTAACGACACAACTCGGCCTCCGGGAGAATACGACGAGACATCCGACCCAGTATACAATGAACAGATGAACGGGGACAAAATACCGGTGACCAAGAAGTCTCCGAAAAGCTCATTGAAAAAGTCTAAAAAGAAAGCAGAAACAGCAGAAAAGGTTGAAGATCATCCCATCAAAGAAGCAGATACCGAGGACACTAAGAAAATTTCACATAAAGTTCCTCAAAACCCGCCAAGTGATGTGAAAAATCCTATAAAACCAAGAGCAGGGGAAAAAATTGACGTTGGCCTACAAAACATTTCTCAAAAAGAAACTACTAAAGATTCCGATGCGCAACCTGCGGATCCTCCTGGCAATACCAACAGTGATATCAAAATAGAATCCGTCGATTCAACGAGTAAAAAACACAAAAAGAAGGTAAGTCAACCTGTGGAACACAAAACTAAGCCAGTCGAGATCAGAAAGAAAAGAACACCCAACGTTGAAGACAATGTTACGTAGCCTGAGTTTGTGCACTAGTGAATGCCAGCCTTACGCTTTTTAAATTCATACTTTTCCCTACTGCCGACCCTGAGGAGAACCCAGTCCTGCTACTTTGAAGGGGACTCGGAAATTAAACAAATGTAATAACTTGTATTTATATGACCATGCTATTTTAGCGAGAGATGTAACTTGTTAAATATTATTAGACTAATAATTGGTTCGAAGTTCACAAAACGATTATATTTTTAGAGAAATTTTTACAGCCCTAAAAAACTTGGTAAACAAGTGTACTTTAACTTGTGGTGCATTTGGCCAAGTTTTGTTTCAAATGGGCATCTGTGTCGACCAGAGACTAAATAAGGCTGACAGTTTTGGTAGTTTGTAAATATTCGCGATAAACAGTCGTGGAGATCACTGTTTCTGGAAATCTTTGACAATGTTTTTTGCTCATCTCCCTGTTTGAGTGGTGCGAGTTACGAGTGTAGGACACGTATACGCTTTGTTGCCCGGTTTGTGTTTTTGTGTGGTTTGTGAAACTAATAAGGAAGTTGTTTTTTGTCATATATGGTGTAGATTAGTCGATTAGTAAAGTTCCTAGTAAAGTTTTTCGCCCTAGTTCACTTTCGAAAGAATGAAATTTCAAGTTACGAGAAATCTTGTTTATGCGATGATAATTTAACATTAGAGAAAATGATCCATATCTTAGAATTAACCACTAAAATATTTTTACACTTGTAATATTACCTCTAAGCTGGATTTGTGTTCACGTTCTTCAATAATTGATTCTACAAAATTATTTTAAAATATATATTAAATGTGGTACAGTCGAGCAACTAACTGCGTTCGTTTTTTTTTAATTGATCAAACGGTTTTGCAGGGTTATATGTTAGTAGGAATATCTTCACTGCTTGCTTCATTTGTGATTTGAGGTGCTTTGGTCAGCCGTATCCATTCTGCCGTTAGTTCATTTAAGCGTGCGGTGTCAGGCATAGGTGCACGAAGCTCTTTTCACACAGGGCATTAAAACTAGTCACTTCTACGGATGACTTATTCAAGTCATTTACAGTTACTGCTGTCAGTTATGAGGTGAGCAATGGAATTGTTCACAGTTGCACAGCTGGGGCATAATCTTGCGAGAGGTAAAACTTCAAGTGATTTTTCAGCAGCAACAAAACAATCAGTTATGTCGCCCTTGTGTTTTATGAAACGTCACTGCATTTTTTCGACTACTAATTAAATAAGCCGAATCTATAAAAATGTAGTCCTGATCAACATTCAGGGCATGTTTGTTCAGATGTTTACTTCTAGCAGTGAGGTGCATCTTACCTTCATTTTCTACTTTCGTGTGGAAGGAAAGGTAGTGGGACTGACCTTTTAGACAAGTGCTACTGACACTTCACCTGTTTGCTATGTTCCTCATTTTCTCTCTTGTTGCGATGCTCCATATCATTGTTGATCAATCATTCGCGCGCATGTGGTAATCATATTCTACTATTGGTAAATAATTGTTAAAATAAAATAACTGCATAAGAAGGGAAATGTAAAGAAGATATATATGAAACAATATAACATACGATTCCTTCAATAAATAATACAGTTTACATGTACACACAGTTAGAAAAGTTTACTGTCGTTGATACTAGATCTTTGTAATTTACTGAAGTCTGTTTTAGCACAAAGATATTTTTCAGAGGTAAAATGGGTTTTTTCATGCGTCCATAACTCAGCTCAAGAAAACATGCACGACCGATAATGAGCAGCAGCATCGCTCAATAAAAGTTTTTCTACTTTAAAATTAACTAAAGTAGCTTCAGTTAAAAAAGACAGTACTCGAGACCCTGCTACTATAAATACCGATCCTGTGAATGTAACTGTACAAAATTTCTCTGCAACAGAAGCATGCAATTATCACATTACATACATTATCGGGAGATTACTCTCAGGCCTTAAACTAACTCAAAATATGTACTATGTTTATATCTATTGGGTTAGCAAAAAAATCTCGCTTCAAAGAGAAATTTGGCATCGACAAACCCGCTTTTAGGCCAACCCAATATAAATGTTGTACTCTTGTGACGAACCCAATGTCGTCATGATTTAAATATCCCTCGTCACATTTCCACCTTCTATTTAAAACTCAGCTTACCTAACCTGAAATTCTATACATTTCATGTCCAAGGCAAGAAGAAGCGTTCAGAATAAACGCGCTCATGTGCTTGGGTGCGACTGAGAGAACCAGAACGCCTTTCCTTTGTAAGTGATACAATCATAATTTCTGCAACCATGACACTGAGGAAAAATTCCACAGAATATTATATTATTCTGTTCGTATTAAAAAAAGTTTAAGCATTAAAACAAGTGAAGGTTCTATGCCCTAAATTTGTTATATCAGCAAGATATGTATATTCATACATGGAAATTGTCACATCAACATTTATCAGAATCTTCATGCGAATGCTCATTTGTTTTTTCTCTGTAGAAAGTTTACGCCTTCATGGCAAATTTTAAATCTAATCGTTAACTCACAACATGTTTCCATGAAAAAAAAGAATTTTGCTAAGCTCTCACATTGGAGTGTCGAATTACTTGGGTAAGTATCACACTGGAATATAAGATTGTGACACAATATTTGGTGTTAAATTGATATTTCAAGAGTAAATTAATTGGTTTCACTCAATCCTACCTTTTAGAATGGTCTTCGGGGCTGGGCAGGATATCTTCGGATCACTTTTTCTTAGTAGGATCTTTGTACGGAAGAACGTAACGCTGCGCAATGCGTAGAGGAGGAGAATAACCGTCCACGTAGCTTGAATCTTCGAAAAGAACTTCGTAGTCGTCACACGCCAAAGTGGGAGGCTGACTAACGTACGCCTTATAAAAGCACGTCGTTTGCGGGTACAGCGCCATCACTGCACACAAACTTTGCACCTTAGAAAAGACTAATTTACACTTTTTTCTAGAAGATTCACATGTGTAAGCGGTACACATCCGTGTATCTTGTGAAGTACAAATGGTCCTCACGCTATTGGTACCGAACAATGAGCATGACATGACTTAGCTCATATATATCCTTACGCATCTATCTCAAAACCTCTACCTAGCGCACTCTCACAAGCCTTACGCACTCGATATATTTAACAGCAGTGATGAAATCAAACTTGTATGCCTCACACGCACTGTCATCAGCAACCCCTACATTATATCACCTATTCGAAAAATTGTACTATTTTTCACACAAAATTTAGAGGACGTATCGACATTCCGATTTCATCTTTTACCGTCTAAATGCTTTTTAAGCTTCTACCTTACTACCAACACAGATTCCCACCCCTTTATTTTCCCTAAGTTTGACAGCTCGTCCTCCATTACACTCTTCCCCTCATCAGTGCTCTTTCGTACTGTATTTCTCTCACGGTGTCACAGGCGCAAGCTTGCTAACAATTTCATACCAATTATTATTTCAACATAACTAACCTATTGATCCTTCAGGGTAGAGGGCCTCAGGGTTTGTCTCAGGATTTGCACGCCGAAGCGGTAAAGGATAAACGCGTCTTCTGCTCAGTGTGTGACGCTCCTTCTGTTCCTCATCGATGTCCTCCACTTCGTAACGCCCTGAGCTGGGGTTGAAGCCACTTATTTCAGCGAGGATCCAATTCTCCTCTCCTTCTGAACCTCGCACTAAACATGCCGCCATATCTCCCACCTGGCAGCAGTAAATTACAGGATAGACCAATTACTCTTGCAATAATTTATATATAGTTACGAGATGGATACAAGCGGTTAAGGGCAGCTTGTCTTGAGATTAATACTTTCCGTTAACAAACTATTTTATCCAGATGGCCATCTACTTTTTGTGAAGTTTTATTACTTCGAGCAAAAAAAGTTCGTGATAAACATCCTTCAAAAGAGACTGCCATGACTACCTAGCACGTGATTTACCTTGACGATGTAGTTGGGTTCAGGCGGCACGGAGCCACTCAGAGGCGGAGGCTTATCACCAGGACCCCCGAGCCACACTGGTAGGGTTTGTGCACAGTTGAGCAGCATCTTCATCAACGCTCCGCGTCGGAAAGTTTCTTTGTTGCCTGAACTTTTGGCCTGCCATCAATGAACGCTCAAACAAATACGTCAAGAAACGAACGCACATTTTATTACTTATCTAGGTTATGATAGATATTCCGACGAAAACGGAAATGAAATTTTACCGCAAGAAAGAGATGTGACGCAAATTCTTGCAAGGGAAGCAAAATATTGATGCATCTAACGTCAACTGATACTTAGGCAAGGCGAAAATATAGTTACCAAAATGAATAAATTCACTACCCAACTTAATACTTTCAAAATACACTACAAGATGGCTGTATCTAAAAAATTTCGTCAATGAATGCTAGAAATGCAGATCCCAGCACCTGAATCCTAAGGTCGTGCCGTATCGCCCTGATTTGGTAGACTGTGTTGAGAGCGCGATGCACGAGCTGCAGCTCATCTCCCACCTCCCCAAGGGCCTGCTCGTAGTCCCGCTTCAGGCGACCCTGCAAAAAAAAACTTCAATTGAGTCTTTCGTGATTAACAAGCGCCAATAGCAGTCCATCGACTTCTCATTCAAGAATTTAAATGAAGCTCAAATGATGGAGGTTAGCATTAGGTAAAAGTAAACAATCACGTTATTTCAGGACGATTAATCTACAGTTATACATAACCTTAGTTCAACTTCTAAGGTACTAGAATGGATATTTTGTACTAACAAAATGCACATTTGTATCTCATTTTCTAACTGAGCAACAATAACCATCGACGAAAATGAGATAAATCTGACAATAGATTTTTATAAGTAAAGCGGAAAACACAACTTTGTGCTGAAATATTTTTTTGCAGACGGCGTTTGGTGCAATTTCGAACTTTCGTGAAAATACATCATAAGGGTATACATACGTTTTCCAAAAATTACATAATAAATCAATGCCATCTATTAGCACAGAAAATGATTAGAAGTGCATTAGGAAACACATTAGATCAGCGATTTCCATATAACAGTTTAAAACATTTTGCAGTTTACGTGACCCTACGTTTTACAACAAAAGTTTTCAATTCGCTAGCAAAAACACAAAGACTGTTCTGCAAAAACCGATGTATTTTACGTAGAACTTATATTTTTCACAAAAATTTGAATTTGCACGAAACCCCATGAAACTCCGTTTCTAGGTCAATATTCGAGTGTAGATCACGAAAAACACATCACTTTTTTTATACAACTAACAACTAACTAACATGCTACTAACACGTTAAATGCTATGCATAGGCCTATTTCTACAAAAATACATTTTGATATCTCAGTAATTTTCTAATTCAGGCAAAATTTTGCTAACATTCTTATTCAAGCAAAATTCTGGTAACATTCTTATTCAAGCAAATGCTACCATTCTTATTCAAGCAAAACCATGGTAGCATTCTTATTTTAACAAGATCAGAGCCTCGAATAAGTGGTACAAAGAAGACAAACTCAAAGCATAAAATGCTTGTACTCACCCTAGTGCTAGAGGTGACCTTCTCATCAGCCACGATTTTATCAGAGAGAGAGTTAATGGCGTTGAGAGTCGTCTCATTTTTGTCTCGTGTTGCCTGCAGCTCAATGATGCTCTTTGAAAGAACTTTTACGTGCTCCTGCAATGACAGCATGGCTACAAGTTAGCAACTACCCTAACACTAATAAATTACATTGAGTCTAGGTAATAGTGTTGATTACATTATTACCTTATAATAGTTTAGATAGAATGCCAGGTTACAAGCATGGATTAGATCTTGCATAATTTTGTTGTATGGATGCTTCAAAGAGTTTGGAAAGTTCCAGCATCGTTATTGCATTTGCATGTATGCCAAAACACTTGGCCTCGTCACCATTAATCCATTTCAATATGAATACCATGAGAATCTTGAAAATGAAAAAAAGGAGGAACAAAATTTTTTGTATATGATTGATCAAATTCAGGATGCTTTTCAGTCTTTACTTATTTATGTTCTTTATCTTTGTCTTTACTTAGAAGTAAACCGCTATTTTTGCAATTTTAATGCATCTTTTGTTATTATCTTCCTTAATTTTGGACACCTAAAATTAATAAAATCATCAATAACTTTCATTGTATTATTTCGAGTCCCCTGAAAATTTACAAAATAGTTCAATTACGTTATGTCTACATTCGGTTAAAATTTCAGAAAAATTGATTCACTAGTTTTTAAGATTTGAAAGTTTAATTACTTGTTCCTTAATTATGGACGGTACTATAATTAATTCACACAAATCTACATGCAAAAATTTTTATATCATGAATGCCAAATAATAACCGAAACAAGAAATGAGTTTAGAATAATTTGCAACCGTCCTTAATTTATGATTGAATTGTTGTATTATTGAAACAATGAGATATGAAGTCAACTACATGCAGGTATAACCCAACCATAACACAAACTATATTATAGCAGTCGCAACATTAACTTATGACGGAAACAAAAACACAAAACGAGAGAGAGAGACAATACAGAACAATCTCAGGTTCAAAACTGCTTACTTCACTAACTGATCTGCCACTCAAAAAGAGATGAGAAGAAAAATGAATGAGCAGCAAGTGTGACCATATTCTATTTCTCACAAGAGTCCTTGTCTTTTTAAGAACATATTTGCGGTGTGCGTTCAGTATTTCCATCCCTAAGGCTTGATCTGATACTGATCAGCCGTAAATGTATCCCTAATAAGAGTACCTCTTTCAAAAAACACATCTTGCTTTTCAATCACCAACAACAAACAAGAACAGCAACCATTAATGATAGCTAGAAACACATCATTGATTAAACATAGCTGTATGAGTGTAATGACACCAGCTTTTTGTACAAATAGTGCTTCATGGCAGACCTCAGGCAATTACAGATAACTTTTAAAAATAAATAAATATATAGAAAAACAAGAAGTACTAAACCAAGCACAACACTTCTGAAAATTTGTCAACATTATCTTTAGCCATTTTAATCAAATATGCTCATTGAATTAAAATTCATCACAAGTATGCCTGAAAAAAGATATATTGATATTTTACTTTACACACACATTTACAAGCATTTTATTTTATGTGCTGAAATGTTTCCTTGTTTAATTTATCATTTCCTTATAATACATTTGTTCTTTTCAGATGTTGAAAATGCCCTATATGGTCCAAACGTTCATTATTTGCAATGGGTTTTCAACCTTTATTGTAAAGTTTAGTTAATAAAATGTTGAGGTTGCAAATGGCTTTCATTTCTCTTCTGTTTTTAGTATGTTTAAAATATCCGCACAGAAAAATTTTGAGTTTTGTGAAGATTAAGGAACTCACTCATGCTAACAGGGTTTGCTATTAAGTTTTATCTTACATATAATACTCAATGAAATATGAAATAAGAGTAATGATTACATAATACGCTATAATCCTACACAAAAAGATCATATAACATATCATGATTGCACGTTAGGTTGGATTGAGGTAAAAATATTTGATTTACTAATCTAAATAGAATTCAAAATATTCATATCCAAAACACCAAAAATACAAGTACCCTTTCATAAAAATACAAGTACACTTGCAATAGAATATCCACTACGAAAACGTCACCTGCAATGCCTGAGCTTCAGAGCTCATAGCCATGGCCATTTCAGTGGAAGTGGAGAGGGGATACGGAGTGACATTTATGGGTGGGATATCTCTCTTAAGAACTTCCCTCTTGAACCAAGATCCACTTGATGAGCTTGATGCTCCTCCTCCACTTCCCTTGCCCTTTGTGGGAGATTTGGGAGACTCCACAGACCGCTTGGGACTGCCTGTATTATAGAAAATTTATAAGTAACATAGCACTAACTAAACTCAGAGCACAGAAAGCCTACTTGTACTAACAGTTGCTGAATGTGTAATAAAAAATAAAATGTACATCAAGTTACATAGATACAGAGCTACAAAAGAGCACACAATATCCTGCATCTACTGCAACATCAATTTAATCAATCAAAAAGACAAGCATTTAACAAGGCAATATATTCTTCCTTATTTGTTTCATTGCCCCTAGTATTTCTTCACACATGAAAGCCAAACACAAGAAAGGAAAAGTTCCAATGAGCTGAGAGAGTGATTATCAGGCAGGACTTACAAATGCCAATACTCAGCTGAGTAAAAGAATGAATACTCAGCTCAGACACAGAATGAATGTTGCATACTCTGATCAGAAACAGAACGAGAATTGCACTAAGAGTTATAACATGCTGATGATCTAGTTGATGCATTGGATTTTGAATTAAGTTAAATGCCAACCCACAAGCAGGTCAATCTTTCATAGAACCCACTTTGCAATCTATAGGACAAGTAGTAATTTCTTTGCATGGGCAAGTCAGTTGTATTTCTATAAATTTTGGTTCATACCAGCTTTCAGAATTTCAGCAAATAGTCCTCAAAAGGCTCAAAATGTACACCCTGATTTATCTTTATGTTTTCAAGAATTTCTGCTTGTGTAGCCAATAGCAAAGCTAAAAACTGATTAAATTCCAATAGTGTCTTTGTGCATAACATCCAACCTACAGGAATTCTACAGCAAGGTTATACCATCAGAACACATTATGTCCACAGTTGCAATTACCACTAAATGATTGACCTCTTTGTGATGCCATACTGCAACTATAAATCATATCCTAAAATTAAATAGGAATACATTAGTAAGAGCACTCATATGAACACTGTCAAAGTCGGCAAATTATGAATATGCAGTTGCTCCAGTAAAGGCTAAGTTAAAAAATACCCTTTCAAACATCGAAATATCTTCTCCAATTGACTTGATTTCACAAATAATTCCATATTATCAGAGTAGAAGTATCATTCAGTTACTGCTGACTTCGAGATACCAGAAAATGAAGTGTCACTATTTGGCTGCCTACAACAATCGGTGTAAGAATTTCAGATGCCTTCACCTTGAGTATGTATTTTCTTAAATAAATAGATGCATACCCAGCATTACTCAGACAGAAGAGTAGAACAACAATGTGTATTACAAAAGAGAAAGGAGCAAATACATGTATTCTTCTTGTATGCAATGAGAGAGGCCAGAGTTACTCTTTCTTTCACTTGAAGTTCCTGGAAACTTGAAACATATGTTGAAACCACTAATTACCACTCATATGACACCATAAAGCATTGATATGTCAATGCTTTTTGCCCAAGATTGACAATCACTAATCTGGCATCACTAAGACATGAAGGGTGCCATATTAGCCATTTTTCTTGATTATTGATTGGTTACTTAACTCACTAGCTAGCCACCTTGTCTGATCATTAAAATATCCCATAAATCAGCACTTGCTAGTTAATAAAGAAAAGAGAATTATCAAATGAAATTCATGTGATATTTTAATGAAACCCCCAGTAAATAATTTGATATAACTCAAGTAATTCTGTTGAATTAGGAAAAATTATTGTCCACTCAATAAAGATAGAACTTAAATGTGCAATCATGAGCACATTTACATGTTTTGGGGTGCAGGACTGCCAGGATTCTCATCTCAGGAATTGATGGTGACAGTGGCAATGTATCTGGGCAGGTAGATATTGAAGGCAGTAATTTCAAAAGTGATGAGGGGAAGTCAGACTTAGCATCTAGGTGAGTACATATTGAAGATAGTGGATTGTTAAATGACTCCTCTGTTGACAATTTTTGAAATTATCTTGCAAGCTGAGCTCTTTCATGCATGTATTTCAGCATTTCTGATTAGTGTATCCTTCAACATATAAATGTTCATTATTTCTTTCTCAGTTATAAAGTGCATTGTTCTATGCCTTTCAGAAATTTCTTTGTCAGCTGAATCAACCAATCAATAGAAACTCTTCCCAGTACATGTTTCTCATTTTCAACAGCATTTTCTCATTCACTGGGTATGTTACCATGGATTTACAAATATTTATACAATTTCTGGGTGAATATAATTCCATTAGTCAAAATTATCAAAGGAAAATTTGAGATTACTGAGACCAAAATTAGTTCCAGATTACTGATAGAACCAGATTAGTGATTGTCAACCTGTCTAAGTATTGAATTTTCTTCTACTCATTTAAATTCAATTTAGTGAATTAATAGTTCTATTCCCATACTCATCCAATTTAGTAGTTAATCAGTGAAATAAAACACACAACTCATGACACCAAAGCAAGAAAGCACTGCAATCAACAAACAGATCAGCTAACACAATACACTAAACTCACCACCACTTCTGTCTTTTCCTTTTCCCATTTTTGGTCAATGATAGATAAGTGTCAAGTATTGCAGCTAAAGTTTGATTTACATTAAATACTAATAATAAAAATCTGCAAATAAACACGAATGTGTCATTATTTTCAACATACATACATCACATCCCTATGTTAGAAGTGTAGCAAAAATATTTCAAAAACTTGTCCTATTTAGCCATTAGAAAGCAATAGAAATAATGAAGTAAGTTTCAGCTATGGCCCTTCAGTCTCCTTTTATTGTCAGTATTGGAAAGGACATCTTTTCTTCACATCTGAAACAATGGTCAGCAAATCCAATACATAGTATATCAAAATTTGAACAATGTACCATTTCAGCATTATTTGAGAATTTATAATCAAAAAGTAGAATATTGCCACACTACATACACAGTAACATTTACACAGCAAAGAAACTATCATAAGCATGCAAAATAACTGTAAAATTAGCTACTTGTGTAACCAAATAGGTTATTGATGATGCCTACTAAGACATCATATAGAAGTTGTACTATAAAATACATGAACAAATTCAACCTCAAGTTCTCATCTAAAATGCACAACAGACAAAAATGATGATGATTAAATCAGTAATAAAGGCCTCAACAATAATAAGTTCTCAATTTCAAGTTTAAAGTTTAATAACTAAATGTTTGACAGTAGTATAAGCATGCATGTTGAAGAAACATACACAATACAATTTACAAAGTAATTAACACCTATGTTTAAATATTGAGCAATACTCTTAAGTCATGAATTCAAAAAATTAGGATTCTATCCATCCAACATTTCTCATTGACTAGGATACAAGATTATGAATGTTTCTTTCAGGATTATTAGAAGAAGTCCATTTGAAAGGCTTATTGATGAAGTACATACACTAAATCACAAGATAATTTTAAAATAATGGTACTGATGTATAAATTCATTTATAACCATGTAATAATGATGGCCATTAAGTAGATGCTAATTTTTTCAGAATGAAATTGCAATCATTATTGATCATCATTTAATTGATGATGATCTGAATGTACATAGTACTTTCAAAGTAAGCATAGACACTCAGATGCTAAGTTGCCCAATTTTATGCATTCATAAAAAAGATGTTATATACAGCATCTCTTCTGCTGAAAAAACTTTTTATGGATGAGCAGCTGAAGAAACAACAGAACAACTTCAACAACTTTTCAACAACTTCAGTAAAGCTGAAGAAACAACAGTAAAGCAGGATTAACAATCACCTCATAAGGCACACAAAATATTTCACTTAAATATTGCAATTTAAGGCAGTTAAAATATTGCACACAATCCAACTATTCACATTAACTACAGATTTCCCTACAGTAATGATAAGTTTCAGCTTGTAGTTTAGTAGTTCTACCAATACAGTGGTACATCAACACACGAATGTCCTAACTTATGCATTATTGAACATATAAATGGTCATTTGGTTCAGATTTCCACCCAACATACAAATGCTTTTTAGTTCAGATTTCCATGGGTGGAAATCTGAACCAAATGACCATTTGTATGTTAAATGATTCATAAGTTAGGACATTCATATATTGAAGTATCACTGTAGTTAAGAACTTCCACATATGCAACATAAAAAATTAATCTAGGATGTGCACACTGCCTGCACCTTAAGAGAAAAAACTCAACATTATAAATTTAGCTCCAAAATAATAATGCAATAGTTCAAGTAAATAAAATGATAATTTACAAACAAAAATTTCATAATATGCTTTGCATAAAAGTTGTTTTAAAATAAAAGGAATATTGAACTTTTTGAAGGCCAGTCAAGTCTTTTCTTTTCATTAGTCATTATTTTCTTTCTAACTAAACAATATAGTAATGAACTTAAAATCTTTATACATAGAACATTCTGAATCTTTTCTAAATATTTTATTTTATTGAATTTATACTGCATGTGATACCTGGAAATTTATACTTTAGAAACATTGATAATGTCCAATATGTATAGCAAAAAAATGAGTATGAGTAAAAAAGCTGTAAGAAACCTGGAAACACTATCTATAAATTTTTTTAAAGGCATTATATTCATGCTAGAAGATTGCATAGGACAAGTTTATTTTATAAAAATACCTTCATTAATTAATATAATTATATAAGATATGTCCCTAGAAATTAGCAATAAAGAACATTAGGACATAATATATTCAAACTAAATTCCATAACTGTCTAATGGGAACATTTTCCTCTGCACCACAGGAGCAATCAGTGTTTTCCACAAGATTGAAACAGTATGAATATAATTAATGGCCCAAGTGTCTCAAGTGCTGGCAGGTTTTATGTGGCACTCAAAGCCAGTTTCCTGCATTATCTCTAATTTTCAATTGGACGGTCAAACCGCATGGATCCATTCAGCATTCTACTTTATTTAAAAGGCTTCACATTTGAGACTTTTTCAGTGCAGCACCAACTACTAATACACAAGATGAATATGAACATCTTATGAACATCTAAGCTGAACAATGAGTGTAATAACCAAGAATTTAAAATTAACACAACCACTAGCACCACAATGCAGCTACAGCAGTCTGAATAAGATAAAAATTACTGCTAAAAAGTAGGAGTCTGAGTAAGACTCAGTAAAAATTTAGAAGTCAAAATCGAAGGACTAAACCTAGAACTCCACAGCCCTGGTTATAAGTTTAAGTGCCTGGTTATAAATTTACTGCTATAAATATACCAGTGAACTTTCAAACTGTCTTTTTTTATGTTAAAAAGACATGATAGAAAAGATAGAGCTGTAGAGCTATTGCTACTGCTGTTCTTTTTAACCTCCGTTGAGCTGTAAAATGGGCAAATTTAGAAAAAATGACTTTTTCACTGTAGTGTTTCACTTATTTCTCTACAAAATCACCAAAACGGTTGGTTAGTTGGTAGAACTGGAGCTCTCCAAAAAGGCTACAAATAGGCTTCTGGCAAGTGTAGTGACACTCAGCCAACCAGCCTACACTCCAGCAATGCACTGCCACTTAGGTTCTTGTCCAAGTTTTCAGTTTTTCTGTAAAA
>VCRD01001396.1:0-64605 GCA_006783055.1 Trinorchestia longiramus
TCCCAGTTTCGAGAGATCGATTGAAGATGTTTGTTAGAGGTTCGCTTATTACTTCGGCTGTTTCTTTGAGTATCCGGGGACCAAGACCATCGGGTCCGGTTGACTTATATGGGTTTAAAATGCTGAGCTGTTCCTCTAACTCTTCTACTGTAAATACGCCATCTGACAGGATTTCCTGAGTGTTTAAAACATGAGGTTTCTATGATGTAAAAATTTATTTAATTTATTTGCAATAGCCTATCCTTGCTCTCACCGCTGGTGCATTTTGATCCAGACTAACAAGATTTTACCAAAGCAAGTAATTGTGCAGAGCAGATTAGGGTTTTCTGTTGGTTTTAATCTGTCACTGTGAACTCAGGTTTGTTAATTGAAAGAAAAGAAAACAATGGAAGACAAGTGACGTAAATAATGCACAAATGTTGTGGATTCCGTAGCTGAAAATACTATGAATTGTCCGGAGCATAAATTTTACATGTGGAGTTACAAATTTAGGGATATATGTCCTAATAATAGGCAAACAGAACCACACGTGAAGAAATTTCAAAAGCACGCGTTGATGAGGTTTTGTGATACAACGTGCACTGACTCAGCATGTTCTACGATATTTCAGGATTTAATCTCTACTTAGATCATTTAAAATTACAGTGTTAAAAGAACCTGAAGAGGTGGAAATAAATTCTGAGCCAATTTAGGTCATTTAAAATTACCAAATTAAGCAAACTTGAAATGGAGAACTCAATTTGGTGTCAGTTTATAAAAGCTCTCGAATTGCACAGTCCTAAGAGATTGTAAATTAATTTTGTGTCAATTAGTCATTTAAAACCACCGAGCTAAGCAAACTGGCAGCACTGGCACGTCATTACAGCTGCTGAGGTCCCCACCTGTAAAAAAGCTCGTGTTGCACTCGGGGTTCAGCTCATAAGAGTATCTGTTGACATTGATAAACATGTATTTGCGCTCTGGGCATCCATGCTCGTTAGTGCATGGATTAATTGGCTTTCTGAATGCGGATTTAAATTAGTGGCGAGTTGATTAACTCGTTAATTACGCGTACCTGGCATGATCATCTCTTGGAGGTTTCAGGTTATTTATTAATGCTTTCTATTAGCACAACTGTTAATGATTGAGATATCAACGTAGAACAGAAAATGATGTACAGAATCCAAGTAGAACTGGTCGTAATTTTGTTTACGTGGCCTTTCTAATTTTGAAATTTCTAATAAATGTACGTACCTGGAAACGTGTTTTAAGGATATAAATATTATGATATTTGCTTGCCTGGCTGCTATATGTTGTATTGTTTTTAATATCATACAATATTAACCAACATAATATACTTTTCCATATGACTTTGTAGTTAATATTGAAATTATACAAATGAACAGAAAATGAAAAATTCATTTGAAAAATGTGGTCAAAATTAAGAATAAACAACTACTTATATAATAGACAGTGTATCTCCATCTCTTTCTGTCTCTCTCTCTCTCTCTCTCTCTCTCTCTCTGTATTTCTTCTGTGTGTGTTCGTCCTATTACTTCCTATCTATTACTGAATATAAATAATTGAACTAAAACCAGAAAAGGTATAAATGTATTACAAGCATTGTATTGTTGATAACAAAGGCACCAGATTTCTATAAAATACGCCATTTTTTCCCGTGATGTCTCATTCTCTTGCATGGCCATCTTATCGGTAGATAAGATACAAAATGGAAGTGTTGTATATTTTCACGGGTAAAATTGAAAAATGTATTTTATTTCATCGATCTTTAATTTTATCACTTTTACACCGTGGAATTTGAACGGGTACTATCTATGCCATGTTATCGGTAGAAAAGATACAGAATGGAAGTTCTGTATACATTTATGAAAAAATATTTATTTAAAACACAATAATTCGTCGTTATGATAATTTCAAATTAATCAAATACAAACCCTGTAATTTCTACGGGAACTATCTAGTTCATAGTACATTACTTGGGAAATTGAAAGTTATAGAGTTTTTATGTTCTTAAACATCATGAACGTAACTGGTTTAAGATAAGTAGGATTTAGATTAACTTAAAATTAATAAATTCAAAGGGAGAATGTCCAACAATACATGGAAAATTAAGGGAAAATAGAAAGACATAGCATTAGTGGAAGAATTATGAAATAACAATAATCGCAAGATATCAATTTTAAAAATAATAAGATGACTGAACTTGAGGTGCGTGTTAACTAATTTTTTTTTAAACAGCGAATCTTACGAAATAATTTTCGTGAAATCAAATTTTGACAAGCAAAATTCATGGAATTTTGGAAACTGAACCTCAAAATCCACACCTCTGAATGCAAATAAATTTACTTTAAACTGAAATTTCATGACCAGAGACAGTCTTGTCTTGCCTAAAGAGACCTGCTGATGCTGCATTTACTTTTTTATCAAAAAAGTTGCTAATATTCCGATTGAAAGGGAAACTTGTGCTGCATTAAGACGACGTGTCGGTGCTTTGATGAGTTCTAACAAAAATTATATTTTTGGTGCCCAAATCGTTTCCCTACTACTTCATCGGGTAAGATTTTCTGCATAAATTCTTTCTTGCAGGGAAGGGGATGGGGATAATTTGGAGCCTCCTTCCTTGAAAATGAGAGAGTTAATCATCGATGAAATTAACGAGTGAAAACTCGAAATTCTGCGAGTTGCTTGAAAGCTGCTGGAGACAGTCCCGCTCTGCAGAAAACGGATGAACGACTACAGACTTCCATAATGTGTGTCGCATGATTTGAAAAGTTTTTTCACGGAAATTAAAAAAAATGTAGTTGAGTTCTCGGAGAGCATAAAAAATATAAAGTTCAGCATTAATGTTCAGCGGTGTAGGCTTTCAAGCGTAGGCGTGTTTCCGCAGCACCCAAGTAAAAAATTTAGAAAAAATACGATAGGTGTATTTCAAAATTATTTAATTTTCTTCTGTGGGTCCACATCTTCAGAATATGTTAATGCATATGATGAAAACAACACCAAATGGACTAAACTTCAAAAAATAGTTTATTTCACTTCCATTTACCAGATATGAAGTATTGTCATAAGATTAAATCTTGAAATAGGGATTGAAACTGCTCATGTTTATTTGGCATGTATTTATTCGGTTTTTTTGCACATAGGTTCGTGTTTAAGGTACTCACTGGCAAGACAAAACAAACCTCTTCTCCTGCCTGACCCCCTACATGACCATCTGCTACAGCACTGAAACTGCTCAGTTGTCACTGTGTACGTTGCTTTGTTGCTCGCGCTAAAACTGCTATTTTACAGCTAGATTGGTTCTAATTGAAACAGATATTTTCAAGTCCGATATTTTTTCAAAATCCCTCGTAACCATTTCTATAGGCCGTCATTTTGGTTTAGATGAGAAGTCTGGAATAAATTCGTCCACTATAGAACTCAACAGTCAACCATTGTGCCGACGCCAAACTGCCATGTCTGGCAGGCGTGATTTGTTGCAGAGTTTTCTCCATTGCTGGACCATACCTTCAAAAACGGTCTCATTTTTTCCATGCAAATAAAGGACTTTCCGATGAATGGTTTCACTCACCCACGAATAGGAAATGTTGCACGGAAAAGACCAGTTCTTCAGCAAGGAAGCACTGACAGCGGTCGGGGAAAATTGTGGAATTTGTGAGACTTTCTTCCGAAAAACAATCATTCTGTGTCAGCGCTTGTTACTTCTGCGGTTGCAGTTGTTCTCGTAGCTTCTTTGGTGAACTCGAAAAGTGGGCGGGAATTTATTTCTGCACTTTATGTTCTCATTAAATTTCGAGCCGAGTTCCTGCGGGCGTTGCGATTCATTTCCTCGAGTTGTCCAGTCAGTTCTTTTCCAGGTAAAAACTCTTCACTAATTTAAAGTGTGTCGCCAAGTCAGATATGTGATAGCTCTGTCTTATTTTTTAGGTGCACATTGCATATTTGTGAGATTTCGTTCCATTTCAATGTAATTCCTCATGTTTATTGCATTAATATAATACATTTTTACGTTGAAATTAATCTGCAACTACTCGTAACATCAATTGGTTTTTCATGCGTTGTGTGTTAGACGAGTTTGATTCCTTTGACTAAAACATTTTCAAAGGCATGTTGCTTAAGTTCTAGGTCACGTCACTACCAATGAAATGTGTTATCTCACTTCCTTCATTATGGTGATTATACTATGACCTTTACAATGGGCGTTTCAAAATACATTCAACTTTCCCCAGGAAGAATATAGAGTCATGGGTGTTGTTAGAAGTTTTTCGAGACCCGAAGAAAGACTTCGAGACGTATTTTTCAAATATCTGTTTGTAGTTTTAAAAACTATTGGTAGCTCCATATTAAAAGTACACCAACATACGAATAACAACTTAGAAGACAAAATTTTCAGAGAAATCAATTCTTTTCTAAGGCAAACTGATGCTTTCCTGTTACTGTATTTTTTGAACTGTTTTTTGACTGATTCTTTTCATTTGTCATGCATTATGTGGTCCAGATCAAGCTTTGAAAAACTTCCACTGCTCGTCCATGACCTTTTCAAGAGGTATGTCATCTCCTTCCCTCTCACTCTCTCATCCTCTCTCTCTTTGTGAACCGCCAACTGTCACATGAACTTGACATACTAGTGCGGTGGTTGACGACTTACCTCTGTAGTGCATTACTTTGTTTAATGAGTGTTAGTAAATCTTTAGTTAGTACTTGGGGGCTTATACAGTTGTCTGGGCGAGTTACTGCGGATAGCTAAGGAAGAGCAGGAATATCATAGTAATCAGACGTGATGTGTGACTGCAGCAATTCTTATTTTAATGAAATGAACTCAATTTCTCTGTAAACAAGAAATGACACGTAGAGTTTAACGACAACTATTCTACATAATTTTTTCTTAGTATAAAAGAAATCAGTGAAAAAGGAACTTTCATATTGAGAAAAGAAACAAAGTAAATTGGTCCGTATTAAAAAAACGAAGAATGTGTTTGAAATAAAACAACGCTTGTAAGTGTCACGATGTAGAATTCCTAGCACTAGCAAATGTAATGACATTCATTCACTATATCATCTTGAAATAATATTCAGTTTCTGTAGGTCAGAATTATGCAAATTTGAATCTAGGCCCGCCTGTCTATGAGCATTGCTTTCAATATCATATACAACCCAGAAAGATTTAACAAAATATTCATTTTGAAGGGGAAATTTTTACAATGTTTCTTACGTTTATATTTTTTGACATATGCAGTTGTTTCTTTGTCCATTTTTGCTTTGGCATGACTGTGTTTTTTTCTTCGAAAGCTGACAATTCTGCGAGTTTAACCCGCCAATTGTTTTGTGTAAAATTTGTAGAACGGATTTTCTGAAAACAAATCTCGTTGTAGATATTTTTTCCCCGAATGAGAGCTCAAGGTTTAATATTTTTTAAAAGGCTTCATATGGAGCACGTCGTTTTTTTACTAGGAACAACTCAAAAGTTTTGCTCGTGCATATTGGACAGAATTAAAATACTGAATTGGTATTGACATAACCGAAAAAAATTCTGTGATACTTTTAAAATAACGACGACTTTGTTTCCCATGAAGGAAGAGAATGATTTTTTTACACCTGTGTTTTCAATTACTACTAACTATTAACTTTATGACCTCATGATATTTTTTATCGTGCGTTTTATTTAATTCACAGTTCTTCGCTCAACACAATTTTTTTGTCTATTATACATACATAAACTCGTCTAAGATTCGTTCAACATGTGTCTTTGCTTATTTTTAAAATTGGGAATATATATGTAGCAGAATTCTTTGGGACCGCGCAATGAGGCACAGATTTGACAAAAGCTGGAACTTTTTAACTTTCTGAATCAATATTTTACATCATGGATCATTTAAAATAAAAAGTTCTGTGCACACTACTGGATATCACATGTTTGTTGAGAGTTCTTTGTTCTCTCTTCATCACATAACTTTTCTTCTGCAATCGTGCACTAACCCATCGTAATTTCTTCAAATATTTTCTTGGGGTTTTCGATTTTGTTTTCTTTTAACTCGCTCCAACGCATCCGGAAAGTGAGAGGTGCTTTTATTTGAGCAGACCTGCTCGTGCGTACATTCTTTGACGGTGAGCCTTGCTGCCTGAACAAGCATTGTTTGTTTGCTGGCTGTGATGGACGTGAGGCAGTGCTGGAATAGCGTCTGCGCCATCATACTGCTGATCGTGGCTTGTTTTCTCACGATGTTCTTTGTGGCCTTTACAGTTCCTTTGACTCAGGTAACTGCCTTCATTTGTCTTCCGGTACTTGTGAAATTATTACCCAGGTAACTGCCTTCATTTGTCTTCCGGTACTTGTGAAATTATTACCCAGGTAACTGCCTTCATTTGTCTTCCGGTACTTGTGAAATTATTACCCAGGTAACTGCCTTCATTTGTCTTCCGCTACTTGTGGAATTATTACCCAGGTAACTGCCTTCATTTGTCTTCCGGTACTTGTGAAATTATTACCCAGGTAACTGCCTTCATTTGTCTTCCAGTACTTGTGAAATGATTACTCAGGTAACTACCTTCGTTTGTCTTTCGGTACTTGTGAAAGTATTACTCAGGTAACTGTTGTTACTTGTGTTGTGCTACTTGTGCAATTATTCTCTTCTTTATAAATAATTGATGCGTAGTTAAGAAACAAACGAATTCCTTCGTACAAACTTTCGTTGCTTGCGATTTTATCGTCGAAAGCAGGATTTTCTCTGACGGCATCATTTTTAAAGCTGTTCTTTTTATCCATGAAATCAATATTACAAGCATTAGTTCGAAAATATGAAATAATTGAAAAGTTGATTTTGGTATTAAATTTTGATTCATTGAAGAAAGAACTGAGCGTTTTGTGCTTGGGTTCCAAAGTTTTAGTTCATTCAGTAACATTTGCTAATATCATAAATGTATTAGCAGATCATATCATCTGCTAATAAGTAAATCTATTTCAAATAAGTACAAAAAAATATTAATGCCCCTTTTACCACAAAATTGCATGTATTTTCGATGTAAAGAAGCTGTCAAGAGACTGGACTGTTCGTGACGAGACGTTGCGAGACAAAGCCTCGTCGTGTTGCGCTTGTTCAACTTGCTTTGTTTTGCTGCACATTCAGTGACAGCTTCGTGCAGTTAGCTTTCTGGTTGTCAACTAGAAATGCTGGTGAGAACAAGAATTATGGTGAGTTTTCGTTGCTATATTTGCTTACCATATTTGCATCATAGTTTTTCTGTTCTTCTTATTCGCATTGTGCAAAGGATTGTATATCTGTATTACTTTTCAAGGTTCAGATCGCTTGTTTGTTTTACATGATACTTAACTCAATACTGAACTCATCTGTAGCATCCCTGAACTCACTAACTCATGGTTTCCTTTTTTAAACCAAACACCGACTTTGTAAATTGAAAGACCTGAATGCAATGAAAAATAATGGAACTTAATTTTGCTTCCAATTAATTGCGCTGAGGTGGATGCATCAAGTGTCTTTTCATGCGAAATTTTTTTCTAGGAAATAAATTGAATGCTCGTGAATGTGCGGAAAATTTATTGGATCAAGAGTTCATGTTCATTAAAAAATTTCTCTCTTTATGTATTGTGAATATAATTTAGTAGTAGCTAATTATTTGCTTTCGGATATTTTTATCAAATTAATGAACTGATGATTTAGTAAACAGTTTAATAAGTGAAATCGTAGATAATACGTGATTATTGTTGAAAGAAACGAGATGCCATGAGAGAAAAGGTGCCATGAGAGAAAAGGTGCCATGAGAGCAAAGATGCCATGAAATTAAACACGCCTGTAAAGCGAGTAACAAAGAAGCGTCGTCACAGCAGTGGCCGTTTTTATTTTAATTATTCGTTTATTTAATGCATAAATAATGAAGTCTATATTGACAATTCTCACGAGGCTACTTCTCTTAATTTCGAGTACTGTCGTAACTACGCGCAGTTGCGCTGGAGAGTTGACACTGAGGCCTTATCACTTATATTTGAATTAATATTCCTAAAACCACGGCATTAGGATAATATTAAGACATGTCATTCATAAATTATTCTGTCATTATCGTAAACCATGCCGCACAATCCCGTTGAGATTTATATAATTTCATAGATTTACTTCATAAAGTATTTTACCTATTGAAAAAATGCAGTCTTCTATAACATTCCTCTCGATAAATTTAACAATACATAAATCTGCTGAGAATATCCTAGATGTTTCAAAAAGGGTCTCGAAATTTATAACAGATTGCGACTTAGAGTCGTATGTTTTTGTGATAGAATTACTAGTGAGCCTCACTTCCCTATCTCCTCCAGAACCAGATGTTGCCAGTATCCTCCTCCCTCTTCCTCATCCTCCTCCCCTCCTGCTGTGCTACAAGAGCTCCAATATTTTAAAAGGACGTCTTTTAGGATGTGGACAAGGGTCTTCTACTATCTTAATTAAACAAGCTTGACGTCCCAGCCCCCTGTTTAACCCTCAATGTATCAGGATAGGGGAATTAATATTGAGAGCTTGGATGTCTATTTCATGTGCAAGAGATTCGCGTTCCATAAATTGCGGAGATTAATTCCAAGAGATTAAGCAGAAATTCTCTTCGCTCGTGCTATTCGAATGGTAATCATTCTTACGTGATTCGAACCACAGCTTCTAACTTGTATATGTTTTATCAACAAGCTTTCTAATTTGACTGTGATGTAATTCAGCTGACTTTGATGTTGTGTTATATGGAGAACTAATAATGCAACTCTCAAACATACTTCAAGTTTTTTAAAGCTGGGCCATAAAATTTAAGTAACCTACCATCAGCTTGGTCGACTGGGGAGCGAATTTGCTTGCGAGCTGAAAGACCAGGGTTCGAATCCCGCTGCCGACATGGTTGACGCGGCTAGAAATACGGCATGGGACTTGGGTAAACAACCGAATAATTATCGAAGTAATTATTCGACCCAAGAATGGGCCAGAAGGTTCGTTCCTATAGCCTCATTCTATTCTATTCTATTCCTTAGATTCCCTCGAGGGGTGATTATTGAAACAAGAATTAAAGGAGCAACTCAGAGATTTGAACGCAAGACGTACACTGACAAGTTTTAATCTGAAGGCGCACTGATGAATGTTCAGGCTCTTTTGCAAGACATTGTGGGGATAGAAATAGAGTGCTCGACTTGTCCCAACTTCCTTGTTGAGTGCAGGAAAATGTATTACGTAGAAAATGTATCATTCTGAAACACGGAAGAAAAGTCATTACTTCAAGACAATAAAAGTTTTCTAACCTTCACCTGATATCAAAATCCACTCAGCCGAATGCAGCTTTTGCACAGTTGATCAAGTTCTCGCCTACTGTACTTGAACACGTTTGCTATGTCGGGTGGCGTTACGATAGCAGGATTCCGACTGACTTGGGAACTGACTGAACTTTCTGACTGTGACTAATTCTTCTTGCGATCTAAGCTGTCTCCAGATCCTTCAATTCTCTGTAAAACGATGCTTGAGAGAATTTATTTGTGTGTAGATGATTCATATGCCAATGGAGTAATTCATTTAAAAACTGTGTCGTTATTTCTAAACTATTTAGGTAATAAAGTTCCCTAAATTTAGAACTTTTGACACATGATAATCCTAGAATATATATTACTGGTGGGATATGAAATATTAAAATCCCCTTTTTATTGAAATATTTGCGCTGACAAAAAGATAACTAGAATTATGATAGTGCACAAAGCAACGATTATGACTATGTAAGTTTTGAACTATTTCTGTCGGAAATTCATTTTATATGAGTTAAAAAACTTAATTTAAGTGTTCGCTTGTAAAATAATAATGTCATTTGACATGATCTTGGCTGGGTAAACCAAGGACTCTACAATATATGTATAATTTCTCAACGAACATGACGATAGTAGAGGCCCGAGCATATTCTTAACTGTGATACTTCAGAAGAAAACAAGCTTTCATATTACTTATCATGATCTTACTTCGCTGGACAAATAAATACCCAAGACTTCAACATGAATCTGTCCTACACCAGCATAATAAAGTACGAAAATGATTTGCATGCAACACAAGTCAAGTCAGTGACTCGCATGGAGGCTTGTCCCGTCATCCTCGACTCTTGTTCCTCCAGAGCCGTGCGAGCTCTACGGATGAAAGCCAGACTTCCAGAAGTCCTCCATGATTTTTCATTAGGAGTTGCTTGTTTAAGTAATGAACGCTATCACCAAACAAAAGAGAAGTTGGAAGAGTTTTATTCGCACGCCGTCTTTCATGAGCCGCATCGTTCCGTTTGACTTTTCCCTGTGGAACTCGGTTCTCTTTTTGGATCTAAAGTGAAGGCATTCGTGCAAACTCCTTGCAGGACACCACGTCGCGGCTCACCTCACAGTTGACCCTCACAGACTTAACACCTACACGGTGAGGGGCGAGGCCGTCCTCTTCCAGAGTGCTGGTGAGTTATGCTATTATTCTACTTAAAAAGTTCAGGCACCGTAGTGTATTTTTTATCAACATTTTGTTAATTAAGGAAAGGCACCTTGAGAATAATTAATCCCCGATACCCGAGCACGAGTTGAGTTCTGGTAACACAAGGGCCGAGGGTCAGCCGAGGCCGAGGGTATTGGTCAAAATCATCTTGACCAATACTGAATAAGAAATCAGCCTGCATTCTAAATACTGATTTGAGAACTTATCGGAACTTCAGAAAGAAAGGAAGAAAGAACGATCGAAAGATAGAAAGAAAGAAAGAAAGAAAGAAAAAAGGAAGAAAGATAAATGATAAAATTATCCAAGCTACTTAAAAATCCATTTTTATTCCGAAATTAACTATATTCCTGATAGTATTGCATCTGAACGCAGCGATAACATATAATGAATGGGAATAAAAAGTCATTCTTTTGGTTCTGATGATTTCAAGGATTTTCGAAGCTATCATGGTTAAGAATTTTACACCTGCAAAATAACTTTTTTAGCAATACGAACTGGGTGATTGTGTACGTAGATAATCCAATCTTACCTTACTCTTGCACTGGTGCTTGTGATTGATTTGGGTCTGCCGGTGTAGGACCTACGTAGCCGTGCATAAATGGACGCTTCAGGCAGTTCCTGATGCCACATTCTATTCCATTCTCTTAGATAAGGTCAGCTATCACATTACTAGTTGAATTCTGATTCCCAGAGTTCTTGTAAAATTTTCGTACTATTGTATTAATTTAATACGAATAACAGTATATGTGGAACTTTGGAACCACGGTATGAGTTAAGTTTCGTCAGGCATTCTACAGTTATAAAAATGCTTCGGTACTATGATATTTAAACTCTAATACCATATTATTAGTTAAGTTCAAGTACAATGTTACCAGATAAGTTAAAGCACCATTGTTCTTTATTTTATGCATCATAGTAATTGTATTAGCACTTGCAGCACTCAAACATCACAAGACTCAGTTCAAGCACTAAAATTCCGGGATGTATTTACAGTCCTGGAACAATTGTTTTGTTTTCCTTTACGCTTTTGATAAAATTACAGCTTTTGTAATGCATTGCTAATGCAAAATTTAGGTCTGGTCTTGAATTCAACAATGGCTAAGAAGGCCCCAGGAGCTATTTTATTATATTCTGTTTGCAAAATTAAGAAAAAAACACAAGCTACATGTGAAGTCGAAGGCATTTGAAGCAATGAAATACAACAACTTCATCATTAATGATATTTCAATGAAATGCAAAGCCGTTTGAAATAGGCAGTTTAATCATTATATAAGAAAAGTATGCAAGTAACATTGAAGTCCTACAGTTTCTCTGAAAATTGGAGAGCTGTTTATGTGATTATTGATTAGACTTTATTCATGTTTAAATTTGCTGAGTTGTGTGTACTTGAAAACTCTTTATTCTGTCGTTGCTGGTAGTACAAATGTACTTGATTGTTGGTAGCACAAATGTGCTTCAATGTTGGTAGTACAAGTGTGTTTGATTGTTGGTACAACAAATAATTTTATTGATGGTAGTATAAATGTTTCTATTTACGGCATTAGAAATTATAGCAGCAGTATAAATATTTTTAATACCGTAAATAAATGCAATAGCTTGAGAAAATAAATGCATTACAAATATTTATGTTAGTGCAATAATTTGATGGTACCAGAATAAGTTGATGATGCCTCAATAATTTGATGGTATCTTAATAATTGACTAGTACTAGAATAGAATAGAATAGAATGAGGCTATAGGACCGAACCTTCTGGCCCATTCTTGGGTCGGATAATTACTTCGATAATTATTCGGTTGTTTTACCCAAGTCCCATGCCGTATTTCTAGCCGTGTCAACCATGTCAGTAGCGGGATTCGAACCCGGGTCTTCCCGCTTGAAAGCAGATTCGCTCACCAGTCGACAAAGCTGGTGATGGTCGACCAAGCTGGTGATAGTCGACCAAGCTAGCAGTTTGATGGTACTACCGAGACTGATGGTGGCGATGTTCATTTGTACTAATAATGGTAGCATAAATGCCTACATTTTCATACTATACATATGCTACATAAGATGAAAGGCGAAATTTGTTAATTATTGTGGGCACTAAGTTTTCAACAATACCAAGCGGCGACGTACTCTACTGAATCATATGAAAAACAAGTTTGTATGAGTTAATCCTGAGTGAATTACTCAGTTTAAAGTCTGAATATTCCAGTTCATGCGGAACCCTTAAAAAATAAATTTTTCAATTCCTTGTTTTAGATATTTTTTAGATGTGTTTTCGATGCATCACGTTGCTGAGCAGCCCTAGTTGGTTGCTGTCACTTCAGCATACAAATGTGGGACCCTGCTATGAATTTGGGACCCTGCTATGAATGTGGGACCCTGCTATGAATTTGGGACCCTGCTATGAATGTGGGACCCTGCTATGAATGTGGGACCCTGCTATGAATGTGGGACCCTGCTATGAATGTGGGACCCTGCTATGAATGTGGGACCCTGCTACTAATATGGGACACTGCTCTACTTTCCATACTGGATTCATTGCCCTCACGAAAAAACTAGATATTTTGGGCCAAAAATCTGATTGACCCTCGTGAAATTTTGCAAGTTTCTTAAAATTTCTTCCAATATTTTACACATTAATATATTTCTTGTAATCTTTTCAAATATTCTAAAATTACTTGAAAGTTAAGCAAATTTCGTCCTCATACTACTTCAAATTCATATTAATAATGTCTTCGCATTCTTGCACAAATATTAGCAGCTTGAATTTGAGCTTTGAAATTATTATTGATACCAAGCAAATGTCCATCCTAAAGAGAAAAAGGTGTCGTTTCATACATTCTAATACCTGGATTTAATAATTCCTTCTCAAATTTTGATCAGAGGCTGCTACACGTAATGCAATCTTTTTGAACTGTCATTGATCTACAAATAATATAATTATCACACCATGTGTTTGAAAGACTTTAGTTCAAGCAAAATATTTACTTTTTTTTTGGGGGGACTTTTTCTAGTTTTGACCCAAGTTCTAGGACGAAATTATCACGACTAATCCCTAATGTCCGACATTCCCCAATGTCCGACAGTCCTTAATAAAGTTGATTACCATAATCACTTTTTAAGTCAACAATTTTATTTTTTTCCAATCGACGATTTCTGATTAAAACTGCCAGTTGTGGTCCATTATTTTTTGCTCCTGCGTTTTCACATTTCGCTGTTTGTTTTACGGAACATTTTTCCTCTTTGAGGCCTAGTGTGAGCGCTTCAAAAACTACCATACTATGATGCAGTTATTTTTCTCCATTAGAGTTCAAGCTTGCTAACAAAATAATCAACAGAACATTGTATGCCCATGCCATCAGCATGTCTGAAGCCCTTCAGCTGTAATGAAGAGCTAAGGAAGCTTGTAGATTTTCTTTTTGTCATTTCAGCGAGACCGGCACCTACAAAAGTGGGTCCGTGATGCAAAATTGTCTTATTTTTATGCGAAAATATGAGTAGAAAGTGAAGCTTATCTTGAAAAATTTTATGTCGAGGAACACTTTGGTGTTCAGTGTTGTTATGTAGGACATTTAAAAGCTGCAACTACATCTTTGTTTCAGTTGAAGACTTCGTACTAACATGACATTGTTTCGTGTGTATAACAATGAAGCGTATGTTTAAAGTTCATGGTACTTAAAATATACTGATGTACATTCTGTGTAACAAGTTTCAATATGAGAACTCACTTTCTTCCTCTGATTGAGATATTAATTTTTAAAATATACATCACATATGCTGAATTCGAAATTTAAAATGGTTTTCTCAGTAGCAAAGTTGAATAAGCATAAAAAATAAAGGCACTTTACTGATCACTGTTCCACAGTAACAGAATACTGCCAAACCAAGTCTTCATCTACCTTCCTATTAGTACACAAATGAAACAGTTCTTTTAGTCCATCTAGCCTGGTCAATGTATAATATATGACTTTTTTCGTGCGTAGGCTGGAAAACGAGGATTTAAACAAGTAGGCATTAGGGTATCATTTCATTATGAATATACCCTCTAAGCTTCTTGCTTCGCAGGTCTTGTGCTCCTTGATGAATACACCTTGCAAAGAAGCCAATTTAAAAAAAACTATATGTTCGTACTTAGCTAAAACTAATAGTTTTACTATTTTCATCTCATTTTATTATGAGTGTTTCTTCCTAGGTAGAATTATTAGTGTTAGTTAAGAGCTCTGGGTGACTTGAATTTTTAATTCACTGTAATTCAACGAGACTGCAATTATTCAGTGCAACGTGGCTGCAATTATTCAGTGCAACGTGGCTGCAATTATTCAGTGCAACGTGGCTGCAATTATTCAGTGCAACGTGGCTGCAATTATTCAGTGTAACGTGGCTTCAATTTTTCAGTTCAATGCGGCTGCAATTATTCAGTGCAACGTGGCTGCAATTATTCAGTGCAACGTGGCTGCAATTATTCAGTGCAACGTGGCTGCAATTATTCAGTGCAACGTGACTGCAATTTTTCAGTGCAACGTGGCTGCAATTATTCAGTGCAATGTGGCTGCAATTATTCAAACATCATAGTCGACGTCAACATAGTTTAATTATTGGTTAGCATCTACAAGGCCTCCCAATTAATGACTTCACATAAAGGTTAACATCAGAATTGTGATGAGTTCTGCTACAGCAACACAGTTCAGGCGAATCAAACGTACTTGTGTATACCCAAGATGCACAATTATTGAGGTAAGTGGCCTGGTGATTTTTATTGAAATTGCATGATTGCGGCGTGTGTGTCATTACCACCGTACACATTTCTCTTAGAAATGCCAAACGTTGATATGCAAACTGGTTTATTTTTTGTGCAAATAATTGGAGAAAGAACGAGAGTGGTTAAATATTACTCCTGAATTTCTTCCAATTATTTCAACGAGTCAAATTTATTTATGAGTGATATGAAATAAAAAGCTTGTATTGAAACGAGGTTCACTGCAGCACGCAATTGCCGCCATTTTTACAATTCTTATTTTTGATGGTGTGGAATCTTTTGTGATTCCAGGAATATTTTTTGACATTAACAGCGTCGCACAGTAACTAACCTGAAAATGTTGGCCCAAAATTCAATTTTAATGAAACGTGTTTTCAGTGCCGTTTTTGTAGAACTCTTACATGTTTTTGTGAGCGTTTTCATGGGTCTTTCTATTGAAGAATTCAACAATAAATGTGACGACGCCAGTGGAACATCGCTAGGATAGAACAGCCTATCCTAGGCATCACATTTTGCAGTGTCCTTTGGCCTCCTGCGTGCATAGAGCATTTTTTTACATTTTGTCACCCTACGAAATTTAACTGGACATTTTCCATTCATCGTTAATACTTTTATTATTTTTTTCCTTCAGGAAGCTGAATATAACAGCCACATTAACATTTTATTCAGATTTCTGCAGTGTCCTCGGAAAGGCAGCTTCCTAGTGGGCAATGCATTAAAAAGGAAATTTTCCATACAATTTCTGGTCATCTGAAGAAAATTTTCTCTTTATTTTGCAGATTCCGTTCGGTTGTCTCAGGTTATATTAATGGGTTTCACTGCAAACAGAGATGCTTCAGGATTTTATCAACCTACTCTAACATTGAGGTCTTCTAAACAATTTGTACTCGTGTTGCTAAAGCACTCACAAGTGCGAGCAACTGCTCATCTTCGAAGCAACTGAGTGTCAAGCAACCAGCATGCAATTGACTTTAATATGCGAAAATGGCACCTTAATTCGCCACAAGTTGTCCGAGAAATTGAAAATTTTAATTTCATCGTACCTCCACCACGAAAGATTTTACCCTTTACTATGTGTTATGTCCATATGACAAATATACTTGAGAAACAATGATGGTGCATATGATTTTAGTCTTATTTCAGTAGATAGTGTGATGTTCAAATTAAGCGTTACCTAATTGCACAGTAAAATACAAATCCTATCACTAATATGAATTTTCACAGAAGACTTATTGCAAAACATGTTCCTTGACTTGTGTAATATCCGTTGTAACTGAACCCAACTCGAGAAAAATAAATGAAAATTTGTGTATTTTTTTGTTGTGTTTTCAGGTTACCCAGCTTAGTTTACCAATTTTACGGCAATAATCTTCCTCAAAAGTTATGATAGATTTTTATGTCATCGCTCCAGGATTGGCCAAAACAATTCCCCAGTATTTCACTCTTTTTCATTTGAAACGTGTTTTAATAATACAGCGTCCTCGATACTTTGCGATATAATTCATTAGAAACTAGAGGTATTTGAACATGAAAAAATTCGACTCAGTTTCACCCTCAGTCTCGAACGTTTAAAATAAAATTCACCTCCCAACTTCTGTTTTGTTTTGTCGATTAATCAGCCATACTACTCGACTCTGATCCACAATTTATTTCACTACAAGAAAACACAGTTCAGCCATCCTATAATGAAAAATTTGCAAATTTCCACCTTTCATTCCGTGGAATTTTTTAAAGTGCCTTGTTTAGCTTGCGTGAAATGTTGCCATCGATTTCTAAAGTTTCATTTTATCCAACAGCGTTGCTTGGAGAGGCTCAGCTGGCACCTGTGTACAATCCATTCGGCGGAGGTGATGACAAGGAAGCGCCTGGCCAAGACCAGAAAACAAGACCTGAAACTCCAGACTCAGGCCCGCAAAAACCAGGACGCCCTACAAAGTTCGTCACAAAAACTGTGTACGGCTTTCTGGACTTCACGACAACTGTCGGGTCAACTATTATGGTGTTCTCGCCCAAGTCTGGTAAAGAGAAACAATGTGCTTGAGATCGATATGATTGTAGTGATGTCGAGTCACAATTATGTTGATATGTATCATCATTGCTTGGGAGGACCTCAAACAGCTAAAAATTGTTAAATTATTCGATTGCTCTACCGATTAAATACTGCAAGTCGACTCAGTTTCATTGCGTTCAGCTAATTAAAACTTTTTAACAGGAAATAGAGCCTATGCTCAAAATTTTAGGAAAGTGGAGGAACGATTATATATGTATATCAGAGAGATATATCAGAGATTGAACGTTGATACAATATGAGAAACATACTGAAAAGAAAACCCTAACACTAATTGAATTCTTTAACGAAGCTTAAATTAATGTATTAAACTGATAAACCTTGTAAACCCAATAGAACTCAAAATAAAATATAACTGAAATTAACAAGCCGTGAACAAAATTTAGTAACAAGCATCTCAAAGTAAAATGAGGAAGAAATTACCCAAAAATCGAAAGTAAAACACATCAGTTTTGCAATTATTTTGTGGTCAAAATTTGTTGTAGGAAAGAAAAGAAATGGATTAAAATTTTCCCATTTCTATTAGGGTAATTGCAGACATGTTACTGAATTTGATATATTAGAGGTGGAGTTGTATTGAATCGATATTGCAACTACACTTCATTCCTGGTGTATATGAAACTGCATTGTTACGATTTGTTCGAATGCTTGGTGTTAGGCAGCGTTTGCTGCAGATGAAGCTCGTGTATCGCAGCAAGTGTCAGAGAAGAGATACCTGCACACTGACTGATGCAAGAACTATTGCCTGAAATCAATACTGATACCTCATGACGGCCGCTCTATTTATCTAGATTCTAGACATATGAGCTGCAAGAGCTTTCAGACGATCATAATATGATCGGAAATTGATTATCATGTAGGTATATCATAATTTGACTGAACACTTTGAAAGCAAGACACATGTAAAGATTATTTTCTGTTGTACTAATAAAAGCATGTCATGCTGATCTGGAGTGCATGTATTAAAGTGTCTTTTACACTCAATTCACAGCAAAAGGTAAGCGCAAACTCTGCCAATTTCAATATTTCTGGCGAAGGACCTAAGATATACCAGCTAGTTTCTCGAAAATCTGATGAGAATGTAGTGAAAGATTAACGCCATCGATTTGCTGTTCTTTTTAACCAAGTTAAATAAGTTCATTTTGTATCTAATTTTGAAGTAATTTTTGTTGTGATGCAACGTTCTTTGGTCACCCTACCTGTCCTGAGTTATAATCTTTCTCGTTCTTTTTAAACATTCTAAATACAATGATGCTAGCTTTAGGAAATTAGTTCAATTCATTTTGCAATATTTTATTTGGTATATACCAGAAATAATTAAATTTTTCTCCAAACTTAGAAAATTAATATAAAATTTTCTATATCACCTAACTTTTAATGTATTGTATTATTTCCAGATTCTAAGGGTGAAAAGAACCTGAAGCCATCATCTGCTACTCGTTTTATAGTAGAAGCTACGCCTACACCACAGCAACCGAGGGTCGTTGCTTCTGTGAAGCAGAGAACAGTGATTGCGTCACCTGTATTATTGCAGTCGTCTATGACTGAAACGTCCAGTCCCTCTGTTGTCAAGTCATCAAGACCAACAAACGTCGTCACTGCCATCCCAGAGCCGGTCAAGAAGCCCGGACCAAGGCCCTTTAGGTTTGGGCGTGTTGGAGAAGGTAAACGACGTGATCGTCTACCCCCAAGACGGAATTCTGGCATTGGCGAAAGGAGACGGATTGATTTTTCAAAATTCAAGAAACCTGAACGAAATGAAGGCTCGACCATTTCTCCTATTACTGTCACTGGCGTAGCAACACCGAGAAGTAGCGTTACCCAAGCTTTGAAAGTTACCCCTTCTCAAGTTGTTGTGACAGCCAAGCAAAACTTTGCCTCTCTTAGTCTCATAGACAGGTTCACCAATGCTATCAACAATAAACCTAACAGGAATAATGATAATGACGATGCTCCCGCTAATCCTCAAAAGTTCAAGATCAATCCTGATCCTATAATAGGAAATGATGGCTTACCACCCACAGGACTTGTTACTACTCTCGGAGGAACTTTGATTGCCGGAGGTCTAACTACAGTTCACGAAACTTCTGTAATTGGGACGTACATCAAAGGTCAGTACGCTCAGGTTCTGCTGAGCACGTCACGAATCTTTCAGTCGTCGTCATCTGTCAACGTCTTAGGCCCCGAAGTGGAAACTGTGAAATCGGTAATCAAGGGTTCAGCAACACAGTTCATTAATCCGGCTTCAAGCGCAGCTCTTCCATTGGAAGCTTTGTTCACCAGACCTAGTAACACACGAGATGGGAGGTTAGATAACCAGCCATCTTTCTTCAAGAGAAGAGGCCCCCAACATGCTGAACTCAAGGATGATCCTTACGTTGATGGTCTGAGCGAAGATGATCTGCAACGGTCTGGCACAGATCTACGACCTTCATTTAGACCTGTAGGTTCTTCATTCAGAAATAATGCTGATAGACCAAAGTTCACCAAAAACGATCGTCCTACGACATTCCGTCCTCGTTTTACACCAGCTTCATCGTTCCGAATTGGCGATACAAAAACTGCTACCCACCGAACTACTCCTCCGCGTGACCGTAATGGTAAACGACCAATTCATCGTCGTAGACCTCCAGGTCTTCACCGGCCCAAAATCACGACAAATCGTAAGCCTATTGCTGAAAAAGTTGCCGAAGAAGTGAGTCAAGTGGAAGAGGAATCTCTTGTTCGACCTACTCCTACTCTTCCTTCTCCTGAGAATGATGGAGATGAGACACTTGATGTGCGCAAGAGCAAAGTTGGGAATAAGTGGATTGAAATAGCAACTATACGATCGATGCACACTTTCAGGGTTGGGACTAAGAAAAATACGCGGTTCGTAACATTTACCAAAACTTTTACTCACGCGGCCGAACCCACAGCCTTCCAGCGCAGAACTTCCAGCGTCGCGAGAGAAGATTTTAGAACTAAATCTATCCCTGAAGAACGAGTCGAGCCTTCTCCTCTATTTGAAAACATTTTAGCTACGTCAAAATCTTACTCTACACTCCCACCAATTGATATTGGGGAAGGAAATCTGAATGCACTGCTTCAAACTGTGACCGAGTCATTGAGTACAACAGAAACTATTCTCAAAACATCGGTGCTGCCTGTGAAAAAAGCACAATTAACAATGCAGCATACTCTCACTCAAACTTATATTGTGACACGAATAGTTACTGCGATTAAAACTATACCACCCGTAGAGGCCTTCGATTTTATTCCAGAAAATTCTTTGAATGAATTTAACGACAAATTACTGGCGGAAGGAACCGAAAACGACGAAGCTCTTCTTCCAGGAGAGCTTGAATACGATGAAAATAGTGGCACACGAGTGAAACCTCCTCCAGGCTTTCGTCAGAAAGACTCTGCTCTAACTGAACTTTTTGGTGAAGAAGTAGACACTGATGCCCTCGACCAGAAACTGAACCCCCAATTATCTGCAGCTCTAAGAGGTACACCTCAGTTACAGTCCACTCAAAAGGACGCTCCAGAATCGACGAATCAAGCAACCCCCCAACTGTCACCTGAACAACTTCAACAACTGGCGTACCTTCAACTTATGAACCCATACGCCTTCGGAGGTTTCAATGCAGCCCTCAAACCTCAAGTCTCTGTTACTTCAACACCGGTGACAGTCACTACGGACGTTACGACTACCACCACTAGAGTTCTTCGTGTCATCTTCAACGCTAGACCCATTTACACCACTCTCACCAGCACTGAGGTTGTTCGTACGACTTTGACGACTTATGAATCATCGACTGTGACCGCGACGCCTTCTCTTTTCGGTGGTTTCCCTTTCCCCGGAATGCCTTTCCCAACCGGTTAGCTCGTGGGAATTAGTATAAACAAATAACTCACTCATTAGTATTAAGTCAAAAAATCTCCGCAAACCCAAATCGACGGAAGCGAATTCGTGCCGAAGGCAAATGCAAATGGTGGATTTGTTCCTAAATTTAAGCAAAATTTAGGACTGCGATGGTTTTTGAGAGAGAAAGCAGCGACACGAGTACCAAATGTTGGGAGGGCTTGTCTATCTACTGTCATTGTTAAGCATAGTATTTTACAACGAATACATTATAAGTGATAATATTTTTGCCGTGTCTCCTATTAAAAAGATATTCTACGAACTTTTAGCTTTATTTCGATTTCACCAGACGCACGGTGCGATCGAACATTGAGAAAATTGACAGATTTTTATTATCTCGACACATCGTCGCCATTATTCGTGATTTTTTCACTAGCAGCGTTCCATAAGTTGGAAATAATTGGAAGCCAATGCATTTATTCTACTTATGCTTATCACGACATACGTTCAATTTTTTCCATATTTAATATATTTTCAAATCATGACAGATTTTATTAGAATTAATTATTTTCAATGATTTGTGCTCAAATTTACATGATTAATAAATTATTAAAGCACATGAAGTGTTAATGTGTGCCACATATAAGGTTTTTAACACGTGCATGAGCTCACCAACGTTATGTTGTTCTGTTCAAATTATTTTAATAGACTTGTGATACAATATTTTTCATGTCGGTTTCCAATTTTGAAAATCTATTGATGTATCATTTCAGATTTTAATGTTGCTTGAAAATTATTTCACCTGGAATCTGGTCACGTTTAAAGTTCCCCACTCCAAGTCTGTTCGGAAATATTTGTCGATCAGTGGGGTTCTGTGGCTTGACTTTTTTTGCAGCAACACTTCCTCGTTTTCAGGGAAGAGGCACTTTAAATGCTAATTTTGTCCATTATGTTACCAATTGCAATGTCTAGTTGTTCCTTCGAGATACCCGAGAAATATTTGTATTGAACGTGGGCCGGTGATATTGGTTATAAAAGCAGAGTCGTTCTTATTCTTGAAGCCGTCTGGACGGTATGGGTGTCGTTCCAAAATAATTTTCTATGTTGATTGCATCCTACGCTTGGTCAGTGCAAACAAATATAAGTCATGTTAAACAGCCTCGTTAAATGTGTTTGCTATGACGGTACTTTTAAGTTCAATGACTTTCTAAAAATCTCGACAGCATGAAATGCTTCTCCAGAATAACGCACATTTTTTACTACGCCAGAAGGGTGACCTTCTGCTCTTGAGACTTGCATCACAGGCATGAAAACAGTCGATCACAAACTTGTGAAATTTATTAAATTTCTCATTCGTTTTGCTCTAAATTACCAGCGAAAAATCTTCATTGAATCGACTCTTCCTGTTATGTTAACTTACGTGTGAAATTAATGCCTGGTTTTACGTAGAAATAATTTTTGAATATGAAGTTAATGTCGATCGAATAATCAATGTTTTCTTTAATAAATTAAATTAGATGATGAATTTAGTTTGGGTGGTCGAAAATAATCGATTGCATCAGCCCATTTCCACCCAACTGTAAATACGTGTAAATATAACTCAACCACTGCAACAGTTACTTGGGTAATCAAGAAACTTAATATTAGATAATCCACAAAGATTATTCTATTTCGTAATAACGATTGTATTATTTTCCTACGTGCTTTCAAATTTTGTTACCATCTTATCGCCACTTGAATTCTGTGGCTTCTCAGTTGCAGTCGGGCATCTCCACGAAAAGAGTTGATGGAAAAGATATCAAACAGCCGACCTTTCGCTCATGAGGATGATCATGCAGTACCTGCATCGCTAACACTTCAACAAATTCGAAATTGTGGTTCAAATAATATACGTAGCGGTACACACATGTACCTAAACGTATTCAACATGTTAAGCTGAAATATACCTACGCTTTTATTTAGAGGGGTGATGGTTAGGAGGATTGTCTCTGAAGTTTGGTTTGAAGAATCCGTCAACTCTGATATCTACCTCGAAAAAGCTCTGAAGAAAATTGTCTGGCATACTGTGACCACCAGACGTCAGTAATGGTTTCAGCAGTACGTTGCCAGCTGCCATGTGACAACTCATGTCGTCAGGTCCTGGAATCTAAGTTTGGCGACTAATTGATTTCATGTCGGACGGATAGCAAATGGTTCAGACCATAGCACACATCGCCAGGTGTCAACCAAGAACTCTGGCAGAGTTATAAAGCACTGTGGACTTCGCAGCCTACATGAGTGAGAAGGATGTCAGAAAGACAATGAGCGAAGATTACACCAAAAGAGCAGAGCTGTGCGGAGGTCAGCTTGGCAGACATTTTGAATATTTAAAGCAATTAACACGAATGTTCAACTTATGGCACATCATTGCCATCCTTTTTTTAAATATAGCTCTCAAACATTTTCTATGAACTATTGTTATAAAATCACAACCTGTAAATCATACAGTAGGATCTGTTATAAACATATTCCAGATCAGTTCGAATACATTTCAGTTTAGGATTGCTACAATTAACGACTAGGTTTTCTTCCTATTACTTTGTACTTAATAGTTCAATTTCTACATGCCAACGGGAAAGTAGTTTATTTATTCAGTCCCTCATCCCACACTCAAAAAACAAAGCTACATCACCAAACAAAAGTTATTTTCAGCTAGGTCATAGTCAGATATACTATCACCCGAGTGTTTGATTTTTCAGTATCGGAAACACTGCATCCTAATATTGCATTGTTACGAAGAGGAAAGACGATTTATCCGTGAGAGCCAGAAAATTAAGTACGATTCTGTGTGATCACGGAACCTCGTTAGCGAGAGAGTTAAATAGCTTCTTTTTCTGTCAGTAATATACTCTTTTCTATAAACCCTTACTCTTTAGGTTTAGGCAAATTACCTTGATATGTTAGATTATCTGATTCTACATCTGATTGCAACTGAAGAGCATTGAATCAATCTTTACTTTAGATTTAATATTAGCGTGTGCACCCTGTGCTACGAACAAATCCCTTGTGCTACAAACAAGCACCTAATGCAATGAACAAGTATTTTATGCTGCAAAAATATGCCGTGCTCTGCTAACAAGAACCTTGTGCTACAAACAAAATGAAGGATAAATTTCTACCAGTGAAAGGCAGGATCATTAGCAAGCGTAGTGCGTCGCTACTTCAAAAACTGAAATCTTTTCAGGGATAAATATTCATCAGCCGAGCAGACTCTCAATTCTATCAGTTTAAAGAAAAATTTTAGCAACAAAGTTAACACTTCTCATATAAATTGAGAAGTTATACGTACTGTACATATTATATTAAGAATACAGCGACTGTTCATCAGTACTGCTTAATTCATTAGTCATTGATTGCAACATTGAGATTGTCAAAGACAGCACAACAAGGAACATAAGATGCAGCCAAACATTCACATGGATCGAGAAGAGCTTCAAATGGATTACTACCTGATTAACTTTTAGCAGGACTTCAATGATTATGATTAATTATCATCCATAATTAGAGATTTGCATTACGAGTACGTGTGACTACTTACCCAGATGTAGTTCCAGGCACTGAACAAGATGGTAATAGAAAATTAATAAACAATTCACGAAGCTCTCCACTGGAATAAGTGGTCATTTGTGGCAATCCGTAATTCTTCATAAAAAGACAATAGTTTTCCTAGTTCTTATCCGAACAACAATAAAATTCAAAAAACCAAGTAAGAAAACATGGAAAATTTGACCTAATTTGACTTAATGAATGTGTACTCCTAATGTGTTTACTTTCAATTTACTATTAACATTGAATTTCTAAAAGTTCTAACTTCAATTAGGTAACTATCATATTTTCACTATGTTTATGTTCTCTTAGCGATGTTCATTTCAGGAACAAATTAATTATTCATTATTCTCGAATGCTATAGTAAATTGTATCTCTTGAAGCTGAAGGGTTTTCATTAACACGAGTCAGACTCGTGAAATCTCCATGGCATTGAATTTTGTGAAGCGTATATGTATGCAATATATTCCTGCGACTCTGTTTACTTGCGTCTAATATTGTAGCTCTGTGAGGATTTCTTAGTAGCTGCTGGTAGCGTCTCATTCATTATCCCGTCGGCGTCAGTCTTCTGATGCGCGTAATTGTTGAAATCTAACTCATTTCATTGCTACTGTCGACAAAATTACATATAACATATGAAATAAAGTTACAACGAAATCTTTTCGGATATGTTGGTATAAACAATGAACCCTCGATATGAATACCCTTCGATTTCCCTTACCTTTTGCTCCAAGCATACCACACGAGATGAGGAACCCAAGTACGTATAAGAGTGTGTGTGTATCAAAGTTCAGTTACTGCATACGTGTTGTATATACTCCTGCAACCAAGCGGAACACACGCGCGAACACACGAGCAACCGTATTAACACGTTAAGTGCAAAGTGACCCACCGGTGGGTCACTCAGGGTAGGTTCTGTAATTTTTTCAAAGCTTTCTAGTGACTGTATGTACAAAGTAAAGATTTGCCCCGGCTAGGCAACCGCACTTAACGTGTTAATATGATAGATGATATTTTTTCTTATTACCGAGTGCATTTCCTATGATGATTACGATCTGAAGAAATGAAATTAATTTTAACAACAGTTAATTGTTGTCGCTGAACGTTTTTACAGTAATCTTCTTCAAATCAACAAAAAACTGGTAAATCTTTCATTGCTTGTCATAATCGGTAAATGCTTCGTTGATTTCAAAACCTGGAAGTCCTGTCCATTTACCCCTTTATTCGTATAAGACTAATGATTCATTCCATGATAAATCAATGGCTTTGTTCGATTTAGAGCACAATAAGTTCTTCCAAACTAAAATAATTTATTTAATCTACATTAAATTTCAATTGAAATTCGGAACTATGAAATTTTCAGACTGACGTATTCAATAAATTGAGGTAATTTAATGCTCATATCAGTTATAACGTTCAATAATTGCTCCCCCATAAGATTCTTTGTATGTTTAGACAATCAAATCAAAATGTAAAAACAATACAAAAGCCCTGATATTCACGCTTGAAATTTGTTTCAAAATTATCTTTGCTTTCCGTTTTTCTTGACGGAAATGAACTTGCGCAATGACTGGTGTGGTTTTAGTAAAATACAGAGGAATATTTGCACATTCATCAAATCTCATTGGAGTCTGAAGCATCAAATACAAATGCAAAAAATTATCATAAGGGTATGGTAGATGAAAAAAATTACCATCAGTTTTACCTTCCTTCCCTGTGATTGGATTGTGCTGATTCAAGGAACGTATTACACAAATGATTCCTTATGTACAAACTTTAACTCGAGAATTTTGAAAGCAGACGAGTGCGTGCGTTTACGAACAAAGGATTCTGAACAACTCTTGCAAAAACTCATCTTGACGGTTTCTGAACGGTCGAGTGCGCAAAGTTGGATTGAGACGGCTCAAGGTTTTAGAGAAGCTGAAACCCTTAAATTTTCGTGGGTGGGTTGCCATCACTATCAAAATGACTCAAAAAGATCTAACACAAAAGCACTCCAAGTGGCACTGAAGTGTAAATCTATGCCTGCTGCTTGAGCTCACCTTCTATCTGTCAGTGTCTGATTATAGCAATTCAAATCGCTATTCTTATTCCCCTCTGAAGTGCGAATTCATCTCTAACATTATTGTTTCACACTGTGAATAAATGTTAGTCTCGAAGTAGTATGGCTCTGACTGTAGAAGAATCAGTAATATGAGTAGATATTTATTCTACTCTAAGAGGAAACCAAACGCTGCTGATGATAGGAAAATGTGCAATAGTTTATTGTGACTCTATTTCTGTATTTCTACATTCTAGTACACAAACAAAAGAACAGTTGGCTCAATATAAAAAGATATATTTTCTTCATAATTAATGAGCTAATTGAAATAAAAATCAGAATCACGGAACGGAATAGTGTACAAATTCTGGGTTTGGTCGATACCACTCTCCATATTTACATGAAGATTAATTCTGGTGAGACAGAAGTTAACGTCCCTGTCTCTCAGAACACTGTACAAAAGTGATGTCGGGCTTTTGTCAAGGGTCGGAAAAGCCTCTTGCTAACTTTGTCAAGACTTGTCGCGACTTGTGACGAGGAGGCCAAGAAAAATCGATATGAGAGCTTCTAGGAGCATCTAAGACAGTTTTCTGTGACTTGCCATCGCAGAGCTTGTCTGATCTGACTGACAAACTCACAGGAGGCGAAGTGATATTTCTGGCAGAGACTAAAACCTACAGGGAGAACGATTTCGAATGATCTTAATAAGCGTTGTTCGTGTAAATTTACTACACGATTTGTGTTCATTAGGAGAATTGTAATGTAACGTCAATGAATAACTTTTTAACGTTTGATAAGAAACTCGAGTGAGATGAAAAATTTTCAATAAACAGGAACTTGGGATGACAGCAACTTCTCTTCAAGCAAGATGCATCATCAAATTTTTTCAAAACTTCTTTTTTGGGCACAACTGCAGATAGCTAATTCGACTATATATATGATTTTATGTCTCAAAATATTTACAAAAAACGAACTGCGAAAGTATTGTGCTAGCCAGGCATGTGTAGGGAACCAGATGTCATCGCTAGCCTACAGGAGGAAGCTGACTCCATAAACTCGGTTAGATCACCACATCTCACTTCCCACATGTGTATTTAGTCCTTTGATAGCAGCTGACGCGACTTTTTCGCTACTCCTACGTGAAGAATAGATGAGGTTTAGAAGACAATAAGCTTTAACTGAAGGAACTAAAATGTTTGGCCTTAGCAGTTAGACAGTTTGAATTTATCGTCAAGTGGAGGAGTTGCTCGGTCCGATCTCATGTTGTGAGAGAAGAAATTTATCTTTCCATCTCTGGAGGAATTGGGATTTTAAGTTTTGAATCGAGTTAAACTAGCAGATTTAATGTTTGATTCTAATTGGACTGACCGACTTCAGGTTTTAACTGGAGCTTGGCCGGCCGATTTCAAGTTCTGTCTTTAGTTGAATTTTGCGACGCCTAGTTTTGAGGGATGAAGTTGGAGTGGCGAACACTAAGTTGTGAGTACACTAAGTGGGCTTGACCCGCACGGTGACGCTTGTTAGGACGAGGGGAACCCGCGTGTTGTTCTCTCTGGCCCACCACGTGATGAACGTGGCATTCAGGCGGTCCGGAGGCTCTGGGTACACTCCGTTAAGGTGGGCGTCGTAGCAACTGCAACAATGCCATCTTACTCACAACAATACCATGTTATTTTGCAACAATACCACGTCACTTTACACCAATGTCATGTTACTTTGTAAAGATACCATGTTACTTTGCGGCCATATCATGTTACTGTGACACAATGTTTTGTAACTTTTGCAACAATACCATGTTATTGTGCATTTCTTTGTATCTCATGTAGTTGCATGGGTGATGAATAAAACCATGTAGCGTTGTAAATAGCAAGTTGCTTTGCATTTTTGCGTAACAATTGCATTTGAATAGGTGCAAAAGAACAGGAAAACGACTGAGGTTTAAAGGAAAGGTACGGCAAAAGAACGGCGAAAATTATCGTAGACTACAATTTCTGAAAGCTGATTTTATTTTGGGTCTTAACTTATGGCGTTGTAAATAAACGCACAAGAAAAAATTCTGAAGAGAATTAACCTCCAACTATTTTTATCCACAAATTTTGCTGCAAGAAAAAGTGGTTCCCCAAAAAGTCTTGACACGTCCATCTCTCCATATTTGAAGGCTAAGACTTTGTTGACTGTACCTAGAAACTTTATTTGGGCCCCATTTTTCATAAGAGTTTTGGAAAAATTACCTTTCACTCATTTTTGCAGGACTTATTTTGAATTTATAATTCGGCATCAATGAAAGCAAAGAGAAAAATGGGTTTGAATATGTACCGAAAAACAACCGTCACAATTCCTGTACAAAGCGTGTTTGTCAGACCTCAATGGAAACAGTCAAGTTCAAGTTCATCGGATTTACTCAGACTCGAAAGGATTTTTTTATTTATTTTGATAAAAAGAATATGTTCTCCTGAAGAACATGTCCCGAATGAAAAGATTTCTGAAGAGTATTTAACTTTTCCTTCTATCAAAAATAATGAACGAGGGTTCGCTGGCTAGAAGTCTTTTTCCATCAGTAGTACTCTGAAGCCAAAAGCTGAATTACAGAGTATGATTTTTCTTTGTAAATGTCACTATAAAAACTTTTTGAAACACAACTGTTGATTCACCTTTTTTTGCAGACAACTGGGAAATAATTTAGAAATGAATTTGTATAATACTCTCTTCGAAACGAACAAAGTGCATACTGTGGCAGTACATAACAGAAAAACAATAATAATAAATAGCGTTGATTCAAAGATTCTCTAATGCTGATCTTTAAAGAGGCTTCATGTCGTACCCATCCCTGACTGAGTTGGAAAGCAATCTGTCGCTCACAATAGTGAACGAAAAGTTTTCCTGTTCGCATCATGAAAATCACTCTGTTATTTTGAATGGAAGTTGCAGATCTTAAGCAGGTAAGAAAACGTAAAAAAGGAACAAAAATATATAAGTGAATAAACCATTATTGCAAACAATTCTCAAACATTAGAGATCATTTTTTCACACTTCAAACTACTTAAAAAACATATACATTCAAAACATATTCCAGCTACATATATGGATTCATTTTTCTGTCGATTTATGTGTTACTGTATGAATTGAACTCTCATTCAGTCATTCATTCGTTCATTTATTTATACATTTCAAAAATGAACTCACTCTCCATTACTTCACTTTCTCTATTAAAAAGTTAATTGCCACTTCCTTTGTACTCTTATACTGAAGAAATGACTCACTTCTCATACCACCAGCCACCACTGAAGTACGATGCACAGTTGCCTGCCTTGTAGAGGTCGTTGTCTCTATCGTTGGAAGTGAATGGCCGTCCGTGGTGGTAGCTGAAGGCATCGGTCGTGTTGCCAGCAAAGTTGCCGAGGTCCAGGGAGTACAACGAAGCTTCGTTGCCCACTCGGAAGGAACTGAACACAAAAAAGTTCAGTTACAACAAATTCAGTTTACAATAGACAGTTCAGTCACAATAATCTGTATCGCCAAGTCATTCAACCGAAATAGTCAAATCTTTCGGACTTACTCCGTAGATTTATTTACGTTAATTCATATAATTTTTTTTTCAGATCGAAATTTTTCTTTTCCGTTTATTATTTGAAGTATACGATTACAAACAAAAAGACTCTTATCATTAATACTTTGAATGTTTGAAGATATCGCTCGCAGTATGACAGTATTTCAATGCATTGACACGTTTCAGTAGGTGTTTGCAATGTTTCCTGTCATAAATCTTATTAAAGTTTGGCATGCCTACCAAAATGTGTCATAATTTTTAACACTATCCCAAAAGGTTACTAGAAATGTAAGTTCGGTGTTTTTTAACATTTGACGTTTTCAATGCCAGGTTAAATGAATGCAATAACGTAGAAGGTGTTGATATAAGATGCTAGTTTCAGTGTCGCTAGATCAGTTCATTTATAATATTCCATCGTAACGTATGTAATATCACAGAACTTTTGAGCGTTGAATAAAAACTTCCTTGCTGAATTTAAATGTGTAAGAATTGAGTGTTCAGGTTTGCAAGAATATGGTTTCGTCACAACCTCACACAATACCTCACACAATCCGTTTGAATGTTGTCTCAAGAATGTACTAAGAGTGCTATTATAACCCTTAACCTTGCTTTTATTACAATTAAATCCAGTTCAAGTACCCTAATTTCATCCATATAGTTTTAGTAAAAAACAAAATCATTTAAAAACCTGAATTTATTGAATATTGAGCCAACCAAATTAATGCAGTTCATGAGATTAAATTATGAATAAGATTAACAGACTTGATAACTGAGATGTAATGTACCGACATCAGAATCTCACACGTTCTCAGACGCAAACAAAATTCAAAATTGGAGTTGATGTTGCGTATTTTTCAATATAATTGCTGGTATAGTAAGTTTTCTTCCTTCAGAGGACGAGGCACATTACAATATAGAGAAAAGCCGCAGAACATTGAAAATTTTATGGCTAACAGCGAACGAATGCATTTTAGAAATTGAATTTTCAAGGGTTTGACTGACAACGCTATTAATGATCATTTTGTTGACCTATGTAAAAATAGCTTAAAATGTATCAAACTTAATATAACAATTCATATGTCACTGCATAATACTTTCCCAACTTGAAATATGCGAACAAGCCAAAATAGCGAGCACTGAAGTCAAGCACTGCTGTGTCTTCATCCGCTTCAGCCTCAGCTCCTATTCGGATGCATTCATGCGCTTCCTTTTAACTCGGGCAACCCCGACGACTCATGATTTAAATTTAACTCATAAGTAATAAGTGCGAACTGAGAAGGATGTTTTATCTGCCGAGGAGCCATTATCTAGAAGCAGGGCTTGAGCATCCATTTTAGGGTACCATTCGGTCTCTGTCGCCCGCATGTACGGAGCCGCAGACAGGCAGCAGGAAGCTGCCTCAAGGATCAGTCTTTGGTCCTCAGCGCAAGAAGAATATTGACGCATGTGTCGTTATGATAAGGACGGCAGCTTTGACAGAGTGTCACTCTTGATAAAACTTCAATTGCGACTCAGAGCGCATGATAACTTTGTAATTGAAATGGAACTGACTAGTAAAAAAGTAGCTGCAGAATAAATGAACGACACTTACGATATGTCAGTTAGTGAGGCATCTTAAATTAGACGTCGGACAGTCTCGAGTCAAGTTCAAAGTCGGAGTCAGTCTGCCAGAGAGTGCCAGAAAAGTGAAGCGTGGGTCGATGTTTTGACAGGTCTTTCCCCTGATAGTCCTGTAACTATTAAAAAAAGAAGGCGGGAAATGGTTTCAGTTTCCCATGACTCATGGTACAAGAAGAGAGTGTATTTTACTCCAGCAAAATACATAAAGTAACATTTCCTTACTATCAGCTAACAGTATCAACGAAGTCACGCAGACTCACTCAAGAAACTATAAGTTACTTGATAGAACTTGCACTACAAGTAGATCAGTGCAAGGCATTATGTAGGGCTGAAAAAATTCCACATAGTAAACACGCAAAGTAAGTAGGTGAAAGTAAATATATGTGAGCTTATATTGTTTAAGAAACTGCTCCACACTGAAGAGAAATGAATGTCATGAATATAAAAAACAAACTGATTGCATTTTAAAGGATACATGAGTAAATTTATTCAAGTGAATTAGAAATTGTGCGTTTTCCCTCAATAAAATAATGTGCTACCTATGACATTTTAAAGTATGCCTACTCCAAGAATCGTTAATTTCGTCAAATAATTATATGATTAATTATAATTTTTCGTATGCTCTAAGACCCTTTAATTGAACTGATACGTGTTGAATTTCATCCAGCACCCAACTCAATGTTCGCTCAAGCATGCAAGTATGGCTTCCCAACACAGAGAAATTCTGAATAATTGTGCTAAGCAGTTCAGTCGATGGAATCTAATTTGCAAGCTGAAAAGAAAGATTAGGATCACAATAAATAATAAAAATAAAAGTTTCACAATACGGTTATTTCGCCATGATAATGAAATCCTTGTCTAATACGGTTGGTATTGAGTAGTGTTGAATAGTCTTATGTTTAGTTGTTTTCATTACCGAACAAGTTTATGTTGGACGGTGAAGACTAACCTGTAAGATGCGACGAAGGCTCCTTTCTCATAATCCACCATATCCACGGCTAGTCTGTACGCTTTTTGATTGGTCAGCACGTGCAAAAATTCATTCCCAATCCAAAATTCGGATTCCAAATCGCCGAAGCCTTTTTTATACGTGTGCCATGATTGATCGAAGTTGACCTGAATTGATGAAAAACTGTTACAAAGTTAATCTGGAAAAACACAATCCACGTAGTACAGAAATCGAGAACAAAAAGCACGTAACAGGAAAATAGTAAATGAACTAACATGCCTTTAAAAAATAGCCTATGAGCACAGTACAAAAATTTGCGCCATTCACGTTTGTTTCATTATTATTTGGATGCAAATTTGTTCGCGAAGAAAATCGGCGTTGTTTGAGAAGTCTTGAGACTTCCAACTTTGAACGGCAACTTCTGTTCTGGTCCATTTTGCTAGACGTTTGATTGCCATGCAGTAAAAAAAACATATTTTAATTATTCAAGACTTCATTTAAATTCTACCAATTTACAGACACGTTATTATACGAAATGTTCCTTTAGGTCACATTGTTTTATTAGTTGAGCATGAGATGCCCACGCAGGAGTTACGGGATCTTTCGATTATAGCTCACAAGGTCATCTCACAACTGCAGTAAAGATGTTAAATACTACAGGAAATGAAAATGAATTCTTTAGAGAAATTTCTATTCGAAGTTACACTGACAGCTCTCAATTACCGCTTGTGTACATCACGCTCAGAAACTAGATTTATATGAAAAATTATGCAAAGTAAAATCGTTCGTTTTACTATTTAACGTATTTTCGAAGGAAGAACAAAATTCAAATCACACTTCGGTAAAAATTTGTCTGAAGGTTGGGTAGTGCTTTCCGCCAAATTCAAAGAAGATAACATTAGTAACACGCTTTTAATAAGTGGGTTCATTTACCTATCAAGAGGAATGAGTGACTGTGAGACTGCGCTCTGTTTACGATTTCAAACATCAAGAGGTTAATGAGTATATGTATATGCACTATGTGTGTGCACAGTAAATATGTGAGTCCTAGTCCGTCGTTAGTTATAAGGGAACGTTGTACGAACAGTATTTTTATCGAACCGAATGAAAAATCAGATCCTGCAATTACCAGAAACTCAAGGTTAGATTCAAATTCATGAAGCTCATTCGCCACACAGCAGACTAGTGCAAGCAATTTTGAAGATGCAATATAAGCTGTGCAAACTCGCTCTGCAGTCTCACCAAACATGACGAGGTCTTCGCGTCATATTGTGTCTCGTGAGACAACGCTTTCTGACGGAACTCAAGCTTCGATGTCATGCCCCCTGTCGCTAGCGAGGAAAGTGGTTCAGGTATTATTGGATTTGTGTATAAGACTGATCCTTAGAAGCTAACGACATCTTCCAAAATGATGAATTCCTGAAAGCTATTATCTGAAGCAAGGAACAAATTTACATCTACTGAATGGCTGAGCGTTTTAGAAATATTGCTTGTTCATATTGTGTACTTAAGGTCAGCTCATAGGACTGTATTTTGTGATTTGGCCTGAGAAAAAGTGTTCTTTGTAAAAAACTGAACAATAACTCCTTTTCAATAACAATTTTTACAGAAACTGGTAGGCTTCGCTATGTACGATAGAAGGAGCAGTAGTTCAACTTAAGAATAATGATAGGTGTGTATGATTGTTTTCTTGCTTGGGATTTAAGAATGATTTCTTGATCTGAGTTAACAAGTTGGGTAGAAACCTTCCCGTGTTCTTGCACCCAGCTTAAATACTTCAGTTGATAATTGCAAGCTTGGAAGTGAACGCTTTTAGTTCTTTCCTACAGTATACTCGACTGATGGCAATGAATGTTTACATTTTTAGTATGCAAAGTCACTTCATTGGTCTTCCTTTTTTCGTGCAAGCCTTGTCTCAGTTGTGGATTTGGTTACTGATAAATCATCAAAAATATCACCTCCAAATTTTAAAATTTGTTTTAATTGAGTACTTTAGCTTCTTAACGTCTCTTCCAAAATAAACCAATTCTATTCTCGGAATGTATTATCATTTTTCTTTGAAGTAGAAACGTATTTCAAAAAATTAACTTAGAGTTATGTTTGTCGATATTTTTCAAAGTTACTATGGCCTAAATTTTTGAGAAAAGCATGATCTACTCGTCATCGCCCTGTTTACACTGCCACAAAACCAGCAATCTAAGGCATCTACAACTTGTATAAATTGATAATAGTTTGCTGTACAATTGAGTAAAGCTAGAACTCAATCATGTCCTTTGGATGAGCAGTTGCTGCTGTCGACTCTGACTCTGGTTTACTTGTTCTGTAATCTGATCAGTGACAGTTCGCAACCCGCGGCATGAACTCGCTACGAGACTTAATCCTCGGTGTCTTCGAGACCGCGACTAGTGCATGCCTTCAAATTCGGGACGACGATTGTGAGGGGAAAATTAACAGTGTGTGTCGCTATAGTTGGATCAATGTGAAATGCAGAATTATGCTATTTAGATGCTAGCGTCAGTTAATCACATGCTCAACATCCTTCAATTAATCCGCTTAGTCAAACAGTAATTTTAATTAGGTTTACTAGTGTATAGAACCGCGGTTGTGGTCAGTAAAGTGCATACATAAAGTCTTTGCAGTAAAGTTTATCTCCATGCACTTTTCATTTCATCATGAATAACTGTTTGCATGATCAGATAAGGACATTTTAGTCGAAAGTAACTCGCATCTAAAATGTCAGTTGAAGTTGTGTCCACCAAAAGATAAACTCACAGTTTTGCGCGACAAGAATACAATACAACGTGATCCTTTGAAGCACACTACCCCCAACACATTTGAGTAAAGCAATAAAACATTAATACTCCGAAAGCCCAACATTAACCTACACACCATTGGCTGATGAATAGATGCCGACATGTGTCAATTAAAACCCATAATCAATTAGTCGCTTAATCTGAGCCTTAAAGGCGGCGTCCATCAGGTTGATGGAGGCAGCACGGTACTCTATCAAGGCAGGTTTAAATGGAGCTTCATTGCAATGCGATGCGCATTCTAATGATAAGTATTCGAATATGTCTTTGCTGAAATGAACGAGGTTCTCAGCTCTTGATGACTCAAGTTTGCCGCTGCACTTTAAAGATAAATTTGAATGAGATCAACTGATGTACTATGTCTTTTAGCGATTTCAATTATTGAAATATCTGCTTCTTCGCTACTGATATTCCTTACAGGTATCAATTTTAAAAGTCTGTATCAGAGTTACCTCCACTGACACCTGTACTCTGAAGGAAGGATTGCTATAATACAAGTTACATGAATGAAACAAACACAAACAAGTCGTAGAGAACAGAAGAACATGCAAGCCCTCAGCCTACAGAATCTTGAGAAGGAAATTGAAAAATTTTTCTGACTTCCCGATTTCTATGAATATATTCGGAGTTAATAATTTTTTTCATTTTTTTAAACTTCCCGACCGTTGTGGTTGGTGTATTATTATTTCAGATTCCATCTTGAATTGAATAGCCCTGAATGTCCTACACCTAAAAAGATAAAGACATTATTCTCTTCTACAACCTCTGCGTTTTCTGTCAACTTAATCCAAGGGCAAAAGTCAGCGTCGACGTGCTTGGACACCGGCGGATCAGTAGTACTTGATCTTCACAATTGTCTCATTGACAGTAATAAATATTAGCATGTTTGTCCTAAATGTCATTCCTGAAACTAGAAGCACTTGCAATATAATCTGAATACTTGAGGCTGACTACATGCTCCCTTGAAAGTTCTAATAATGGAAGGTAACCCACATTTTATTTTTAGGCTTGTCGTATGTGTTCGTACGTTACTTGAACTTGCAGACACGTTTATTAAAACGATATTTATTGAAATCAAACTAGACATTAGCTTACCAACGTAAAAAAATGGGTGAAAAAATACTGGTAGATCAAACATGCAGTAGTTGATGTTATAGAGAAGCACAATAGTGTGCAATAGCATCTATTCGCCCCAACACCTATGGCTGTCACATGACATCGCTGTGTTCGCTTAGTGGCTCCACCGTGACTGCATGGCTTGCAGCGCACTGTTCTAACGTCACGCGAGTCGACGGAGTAAACAGTATTCGAGATCAGTGATGGACGGCACGAGCGTTCTAAAGGCTCGCCTAGACGGGATCGCAGCTCTGGCACCGTTGTTATGGCGGCGGCGCCGTGGCACACCTACGCCACTCATGTCCTGCTGAAGTGGCGGGCGCCCAGACTGTGCACGCTGCCTGAATGCCCCCATGCTCCTCAATAAGGACATGGCAAGTTAATATAATTGTGCAAGACTTTAAACCAATTCGTCAAAAATGGAGAAAATTGTTTGTTCGGAGACATGCCAAGCTTACTAACGAATTACGAAGATGGTTTATCCAAAGAGGTTACAATGACGAACTTTAACATAGTATGAAATTTGTACTATGAATGATTGAACAGTTTGAAGATAAGTTGCATAAAAGTTTGAAATGCTTTCTTCTATGATAGTTATTTAAGTTTTTTATCGAAAATTTTTAATGAAAGGGGATTAATACCACCAATAACATACATTTTGTCGCTGATAAATGTAGAAAATGTTTGTTGGAGGCACATGGTATAGAACCAGAAATTACGAAAATTATGTGAAAAAATTGAAGCAGTTGTAAAAAATTTATAACATACATAAGATGAAAATGAATCTGAAATTAAAAATAATAAGTCAATCTTCTAGTTTCTAGACAATCGCTTGCAATCCTTTGTCTCATGAGAATAATTCATATGTTTAATTTCTGGAATGGTCGGCTCGAAAATGTAAGTATAGCACTGATTTAATTATTATTTCAAGAATTTATTGAAATCCAACGTACATGTACTGCACTGCCCTTCATTTGTAGGTTACTGTCGAGTGTGATATGTTTGAAAATGAATCCAATTCTGTTCGTCGATTATCAAAAGTTTTGTTGATCAGCATTTGCTACCATTATTTTGTTGATTTTGTTTGTTTGTTTGCTTCTGATCGCTCTACAAAAAGAATGTGTTTCATTTTCGAACATGGTACACTCGACAGTAACTTGCAAACGAAGAGCAGTGCAGTGAGTACATGTAAGATTTCGATGAATTCTATGGATAATAATTGGTTACCTGGTTCAGTAGATAATTATCATTGACGTAGGTGTTTGATAATTTAGATAGGTAATTATCTACTGAACCAATTACCATACAGATTGCAGGCCAAAGCTTACATTTTAGTGAACTCATTGAACACTTGTAAGCAAGAACCAGCGGAATACAGTTCATGAGTGGTAATTTTTTTTCCTAAACCTAATACCTTTAACATAAATTTGATGTTAAAAGCATTTAGCATGATGTTAAAACAAAGGTGGCATGTGCAGATTAGTCAGTTTTTTTATAAAATTTTTATAAAAATGTCACAACAACATCAATTATTTTTCCCACATTTATCACTGATCTAAACGATTATTGCTCAAAAGTGTAGGGAAATAATTGTACGCCGCATATTTTTCACCATCAGGAACAACATTTTTTGAGTTTTTCGGGCATATTGAGGGAGTTCCTAGAACGGCATCAAAATTGGTGTACTAAAACTATTATCCTAATTGAATTTGGTTCCGCTAAACTTTAGCACTCCCTCCAACTTCACGAAACTCTCTGGTTCAAGTTAACCAGCAGAAAAAGTGTATTTTGTTAACACAAACTCGCCTTGCAGTGATCATACCATGAGCTTGTTAAAACCATCGTCCAAAGTTACGCAGCAGTGACGTAAAGCTCTGTTAGTGCATCTTTTTACTAGGAGAAAAAGAAAGCAAAGAGACAATTTACTTTCAAAATGTTGGGGCCTCGTTTCATCGCACGTAAGACAAATTTAAGACGTTGTGTCGTGCAAAAAACGCGACAATTATGACGCCGCTGCTGCAATTTTTCTGTCACATGCGTTCGTTTGTTTTTTGCCCAGTGAAATATGAAGAAAAATTTTAATTCAATTTGGAACTCGCATTTCACAGAAAACAATGCGACTGAATATATTTACTCTTGGAAAATTATCGAAAAGCCCAGAGAGCAGTTTTTTAATTATTTATGATAAAAATGTTAACTTTACTTTCATTATAAACCTTTGTGCATAAGATTAGGCTTGCATTATGGGTATACAAAAAAGTAGAAAATTAACATATAGTTTCACACGCATAACACGTATTAGCCCGTTGCAGATATTTATAGAACATTTGTATGCACTTACGTATTAACTCTTCAATGGGGGTATCTTATCCCAGACATTTATTGATATGAAAAACAAGGTAGATGCTCAAAGTTAGTGAATGAATTATCTGAGATTAATGACTTTTATACTGCACTGGTTAAGCTAAATGCCTCCGTAGCCAGAACTGTGGAGTTTATTTCAATATTACTTCTGATGAACAGTATTAGTCTTAATAGTTTCATTATTAACTGAATCTAACAATCAGCTTCAATGCTTGAATTTTTACGTGTGGTTTCAAGGTCTACGGGTTTGAGCTCATTTTCCAGCAACCTTCTAAAATATTGTATTAAAAAGCAACTTCTCTTCTGAGTTGATTTGTTGGCATCCAGGTTTTACGCCCATAAATACTTCAATTACTTACGAACTTCCCGAAAGTATTCTTTGAAGTATCACAAAAACCTTGCAAATCTCAGCATTTGAGCTCACGCCCTTCGTGCAATAAATTGGGGACGACAAGCAGCTCCTTTTTTTTTGACCTCAGATTCCGCCGCCGACACTCGGGGATCGCTAGAACAGGCAGCGACGCCAGAGGGATTAAGGTGGGTTGTGCTCGACCGTCTCGAGTGGACGAGGGCGAGACGAGGTTGACGAGGGCGAGACGAGGCTGACGTGGACTAAACAGGCTCACGTAACACGCACGGCACCGCGGTTTCTACACAGCTCTTTGATAAAATACACTCCTTCTAACGTCAGAGCTTTCAAATGTCTATTGAAGTGCTCTAAATGAAAGTTAAATTGCGAACAAACGAAACTAAGTACGTAAAGATTTTTCGTGTAAATATTAACACTATTGTACGAGTAATTGAACAATGGTTTTCAGATGGAGTCATTTGGTCAATGCAGAACAATGGAAGTAATCATAGAATTCAATGTAGAGTACTCAGCGCACGTGAGGTTGCGTGCGTCCCGTATTTCTGAACATAGGAGTAAAATCACTTCACAAGGCATGATCGAATAATATAGAAATGTTTTCATTGAAAGTAAATACATAATCTACAACAAAAACATTGCTGCAGGTCATGTATTATCGTTGCTTTCAATGCAAGTGTTTACCTGTGGGTCAACTTTCACTCTTCTCTGGATGACCAGCCAGCCTCCATCATCAGTTTCCATGTCGCAGTGAACCTGACGGCCGAACTTCTGAAGATAGTACACCCCTGCACGAGATATGCTTTGTCGTAAAAGCATCATATCGTAAAAATATTATAATCTTATGAGCACTGCACGGCTAAAACTGTATTTTTTAATGCTAATACATTGCAAAATATTGCGTAATAACCATATTATATTCTCGCACGTCTTAATTGTACATAGTAAAACATTACATCATTGAGGTTCTATGTCCAGAAAAGCTATTCTGTTAAAACAATGCAGTAAACGCATTCAGTCAGGCTTTACAAACTAATTTTAACTTTATTATTAATTCTTACATCCGCGCCAACATCAACGCTAACATTTACTCTAATGTTAACTCTAATATCAGGTCACAGCCTCAGCACACGGACATCATAGGAAGCTTCTAGTCAAATGAGACGAGAAGCTTTTACTAAGGAAATTTTTTTTGGCCGAAAATTTGCGAGTCTCATGTGATCCCGTACTGCTGAGCTTGAATATAAATCTAATGTTGATGTAGAGTAAAATTATTGAGTGAATAGAATTGGATACCTCAACACTTGAATTATTACCAAGATTAAACCTGGAAGATGGGGTGTGAGGGTCGACAAAAGATGAGGATGAGGCTGAGGGTAAGACTGAGAATGAGGGTGGTTAGTGAACACAAAGCAAGGTAATGAAGGGAACAAAAACCTGTGCAGAGCTGGCGAGGTATTACAATTTCAAGACAATGGTTAGAAGCTCCTCACCTGTGGCATTGTAGCCGAGCTCGAATAAATCCTGACAGTCCTCAGCGGTGACAGTGAGGCCGAGCCTCGACACCTGTTGAATGTTGTCATTACAGTAGCAAGTAGAAAAAAAATGGCCGGTGCTACTCGTGTAATTATAGAGTAACTCAGTGCCTTGCCCGGGTAGCTGCAGAGTATTCCAGCATTACTCAATTAACTGCAGAGTAGCCCTGTGTGTTACCCGAGTAACTGCAGAGTGACCCGATGTTTTTGAGACACTATGACAATAACATGCGCAGTTTACACATGGCACGAACATTGGTCACCAATTTACAGTCGTGGGAGAAATCTTGCCCCCCTTTTGATAGGACAGACACGATTTCGTAATAAAAGTGGAAGATATTTTACCTACTGTTTCAATGGAGCCACTAAAATGTCATGATAAATTCATCAACTGAAGATGCAGTTCATTTAGGAGTTTCAATTAAAATTAAAGCTCGTTTAGTTTTTTCAAAGTTAAAATAAAGGCTGCCTATGATGCATGCTCTCTTAGAAGGCTGAACCGAGTTACTCTCTAGACTGCCAGGTGCTGGTGCTGCCTTGGATAAGGCTGGAAGAAGGAACTTCTCAGTTTATTCAAGAATTTTTTGCCAATGTTCTATGCCTCTACACCACTCATCCCCAAGCAGCATAGCTGGAGTGCAAATTTTGAGGAACGTGGACTTCATAGGTAAATCAACTCTGCTTCTATTATTATCGGCAGTACACACTGATTACTTTTACTGCAATTGAAGGGTGGACAGCACTAGTGGACTACTTGCATTTTTTCCCGTGGTAAATATAATAAATTTTCCACGGGAAAAAATGCAAGTAGTCCACTCCCGTGCTGTCGCTAACACAGCGCTGACAGAGGCGATTACGATCCAGTAGTTTACTATATGAAGGGTGGACAGCACTAGTGGACTACTTGCATTTTTTCCCGTGGGAAAAAAGGTAAGTAGTCCACTAGTGCTGTCCACCCTTCAATTACGGCTACTATTATTACGACCCAAATCCTTCAAGTACGGAAGAGTAAAAACGCAAAAAGAACAATTACATTCGTACTCATATTCTTACCATTCATACACGGTTTCAGTTTTTCGTTTTCAAAAGCCGATGTTACCAATGTTACCTATGTTACTAGTGTGAACTGGTGCTGAGTGTCTGAAAAAATCTGAGCTTTGGGTTGTTTTTGTTATTCGGCGTGTGAAGAATGCTCTCCTCATTTTCATGATCCCTGAAGTCAAGGCATTTAGGAATAGTTTTGGAAAGCGTGCTAGTACTTTTCTTGAAGAGTATAAGTGATGCATACGTACTTCTAATTTTGTTGACCAATTCCGACTTCGAGAAATTGCTTTAAGATACTAACCGATGTTTTACTCCAGCTTGTTTTTAAAGCATTTGACGGGCTAAGCCGTCGCGGGTGATAGATTTGTAATGGTTTCAATGGCAGACATATTTCACGGTCTTCAAATTTCAAACAGAGCAGTTGTAATGAAAGTGTCAGGCTGAAGATTTTGGAATTTTAATCAGGTTTTCTAGAGCCAAATACAGAGGCAAAACATTTAAAATGCTGGTTTGATTTTAGCTTGGATTCTTAAGACGCTTGCAAGGTCGTTTAATGGTCTAGTATTGCATGGGATTCCTATGTCACTGACATAAAGTAGAATCTGGGGTGGATTTTCACGAAGAAATGTAACTCCTTTTATCTTTCGTATTTTAATAGATCGTTTCACGAGCCGTCAGTTTTTTACACGTCGTGAACGAGAGTCGTATGCTTCATTCCGTTTGAAGTTCGGTGCGACCTTTTTAAGCACTTTTGAGGGATTTCATTTCATGGGAAGCTTTTTTTAGAAGGCGTAGCAAATGGTATTCAGGAGCAAATGTTTTCTAAATATTCCGTAGTAAATTGTAAATCTAGTAAAGGGTAAATTCCAATTATTCAGTAAGCTGACCTAGATTCCGACACTGAGCCAGTGCAGATATCCACCGGCGGTACACCAAAGATATTCTGCGACTGAAAGCGGAATTGGAAGTCCGAAGACGTAATGCAATTGCATGTGATGTTCGTTGCAGACTACAATGACATATCATGTAGCAGAGTGCAGCTGTGAGTCTGGATAGCAGTGTAAAGTTCGCTTCCTCATTGTTCTAAACAGCGCCATTGCGTATACTCGATAGGTATAATGTATAAATTCCAGTCAGGGACAAATGTATGCTGTGATCCTCATTTTACTTGAAACGTAGTTTATACAGGGTATACCAGCAGAACTTCCTTTTTTTCAAAGTGCTCTGCTTTGAAAAACTTAAGATATGTTGCTGCACCCTGTACACATACGAACGTAAGAAATACAATTTTCTCTCCAGTAACAGTAATCCTGCGTCCATAAACGATCAGAAGCAGTAGCTACCTCGAACAAAAGTAAAACTGCCCTACTGATTTCGATGGTGTTGTGTATATTGATGCATTCCCTTAGTTCAGGAGTAGTTCACTCAAGGGGAAAAGAGTTCAGATCTGTCTGCTCTTAAAAATCTAGCCTTCTAGTAGGGTGCAATAAAAGTCAGCTGGATGGTGTACAGTTAATGCTCATAAGACTGCGTTCGGACAACCTACATGCAAAACAGCATCAAAACACGTCGAATTCGTTTGTACAAGAACCAGATACATGAAGTACACATCTCGTAGCTGGACATATAAGCATGCTGTCATGTTTTGTAATGGCTCTTTGCACTAAATGGAAGTTATTCTTTAAGTCAGTTCACAGTCAGCACTGGAGACCAGGCTTACAAGAACCTGACAAGAGACTTTCTCCGGCACTCAAGTTCAGCAGCGCTTAGGATTACGGAAGCAGACCAAGTTTTGCAAAGGTAGAATTTCGTTCAGCGTTGCCGCCAGTTCCGCCCTCACGGCGACAAAGGCAAAGCGAGCTACAGGCACAAAGCAAAATTGACATCCTCTTCAGTTTCCGTTTAAAGATTGCGGAGACGGAATATTCGTTTGGCTTTCTCATAAAAGCGCGGGTGCCTCAAAAATAGTATGAAGAATTTGCCAACATCTCACTTTCCTAACAATTTGAAATGAAACGTTTCTAAGGCTCTTTTACTAAACTAAAACATACAGTTAAAGGAAATTTCATGTGTTATTAAGTAGAATATATTTTCTATGACTGCAATATAAAATTAATGGTGTGCTGCTTCCAAGATATCAATTAAAATAGCGTCCTCCAAGCTTTCACTCACGTCGGTCACAAGGCTTTCAGAAACTCGAAACCGCTGCAACAAATAAGGAATGTGTTCTAATATAAAAGATACAAATTATGGGATATCAAGAAAAATAATTATGGTGATAGAAAAAAGAAAAATGTTGAAAACGCTTGTTCAAGACACAGAACTGAATTCATCATTAATTCTTTCAAAGAAATATTTCTGTTGCCATTATTAAATTTCTTCCCGCAAAAATGCTTTCGTCAGGGTAGAAATATTTGCGCATGACCGAAGATCTGTCAGAACACATGAAGAATGCAGAGCAAGGAACTAAAGAGAACACGAAATACCAGAAGTTGATTAAATAACTTACCTCATTTTGTATCTCATGAATCTTTTGAAAAACTTGAGTCTTGAGGGACGTAATTTGAGTCTGGGTTGCTCCAGTCGAGTCTTCTATGGAAGTCCTCAATTTTTCTCCATCTTCTTTGAGTTCTGATATTTTCGACACGAGGTCTTCCTTCACCTGCTTGAGGTCAGACTGCAGGGCTGAGGGGTTGACATCAGTGAAGGGGACCTCATCCCAAGGGGGTAGAGTGGAATTTGGGTGCTCTAATGAATATATATAGACAGGATCTTCGAGAGGTGTTTCTTGATCGTAAACCACTCTTGTTCGATGGATCGCTCCAGCTAAAGAGTTCATTGAGCACAAAAAATATGCGACCAACAGTGCATCAAAAAGAGGTTGTACAAATCGCGCCATGTTTGCTTTCATATGTAAAACACCGAGAAAAGTTTCGTTTCTAGCCGGCGTAGCTTCGCTTAACTACAAAAACAATTAAACCATTGAAGGAATTTAAATCTAAATGTAACTGAATTCTATTGGAATTCAACTTTCTATACTTGTTAAGAATAGCGATATCATCTTATCAGCAGAAGTCCTTTTTCAGTTCTTATTGCACACGTAGACATCAAATTAATCATAGACTTTGAAATATCTTTATTGAAGCACAACTTCGAAATTCTTAAATTGTTCGGGGAAATTCTTTGGATTCAGAAACACGGATTGTCACTCGAGACTTCACTGAAAAGTATTGTGCAAGCACTTCATTTTACCATCAAATATTTCATGTCTTGAGTGAAAAAAATTCTCTGTGCGGTAGATACTCTTAGTTTTCACAAACTTGACTGCTTTAGCGCCAAGGCTCTTTAGATTTTTTGACAGCCAAATACTTGGTGTGCGTAATTTTAAATGTTATAAATGATTTCTGCTCCGAGATCTGCTCCCAGAAGTTGTCAATTTCAGAGAAGTATTTCACTAACACAGGGAGTGCATAAATGTCTTCGTCTGTGAAACACTTGTCCTTTGATGACCAAGACAGCGTTTCCGTCAGCAGCCGACCGCAGCACTTTTTGAGAAAAAATTCTATAGTTTGAGAATAATATTTTGCGTACCGTCCTGACACATGACACAAAGTTCTAACTATACACAAACTTTGTCTTTATTTGCACAAAGTCTTTCAATTTCAAAAAAGTAAACCGAAAGCACGTTCAGGCTTGGAAGTTCACGAGTTGTGGGACACTTGGCAGCACGTGTGGCCTGATACACTGCCAGGGGCTGTATGGAGCTCACCCTTGCGGTTCCCTGGCACTTATGCCTCATGAAGGCCCTCTACAGGTGCATGCTGTCACGAGGGTTATCTCCCTCTCATGATGCCTCTTACGTGGCTTCACTTTACACACGCTGTGTAGTCTTTTTTTTCTTTTCAAACACACAGACGAACTTTTTAGAATATACTGGGGCTGATGTTTCAGGAATGAATGTTGAATTTGCGAATGAAATTTGTCGATCAAATAAAGTTCGAGTCATTATTTTCTCGTCTACAATCGTAGTTAAACTGTTTATGTTTGTATTATGGAGAATTCAGCACCAAGTTTAGATTATTTACCCTCAGATGAGGAAAAAAAACCGATGTTTAAATCGAACTAAACGCAGAGTGTAAAAATGCTTATAGTGCTTTGCGTGTTCGAAACAAAACAAAATTTACCTGCTTGCAGGTAGCATGGAAAAATTTGCACACTTGTTATGAACATAAGATAAATAACCTGGTTTGCATTTACTTGCTTAAGTATCTGTGTTTCTAACTTTCGTCCAATCATTTATAAAACTCCGTATAGAGACTACATAATTAAATTTTTAGATTTATCTTTAGCTAGTTTTCATTTCTTATCTATGGCTCATCGAAAAAAGGTGTTAATTCTTCCCCATATTGTACAAGTATCTACTTTCTTAGCCAATATTACAACAAATAAGCATGTAAATTGCATCAACGCGATGAGATTGACCTAGTTAAGGTAGTAACTTGGCACACCGTAGGACATAATGTTTCACTCATATTGAAATCGGAGATAATAACTCAATACGGAAATCTGCGACAAAGAATTTATCTCGAAATTTTTCAAAATACCAAACTTTCAATTTAGACTGAAAATTGTTGGATAACTGGAATTCCAGACAAATTTTATTACAGTTTCATACACAACTGTATGAAATATCGATCCACAGAGTATGATAGATTGCCAACTTAGAGTGTTTGTTAAGATATACTGCAAAAGGTTAAATAACATGAATTTCTTACACATATTTCATACAATTATATTACAAACTGATATTGATTGGTTTATAGATTGAGAATGAGTAAATAACACGAGTCTCATACAGCGGGCGTTGGTGCACTTGCCCGCGCCAGACAAGCGTCAAGAAATGGTTGAGCCAGCGCTGGTGTCGCCAAGCGGACAATTGTCCGGGCAGAGCTGCGGCGCGTCTGTCACTGTTGTTAATCCTGTAGACGGCGCAGTTGCACAGACAGAAACTGGCAGGCAGACGGGTCTGGGCCCAGAAAAAGAAGAGCGGCGCTCAAAAATAATGTCCGAATATATCCAAACAAATGGCTTGGCGTAGCCCCTCAGTGTTATGAGCGGGTAGTTATTGAGTTAGCCTGTATCTGAAGCTCACAGTAGGCTACAACTCCACGAAATCCTCGAAGTTAAGCTTCATAATGATCACCCGTATTTTGAGTGCTTAATATTACAGGCTGTGCAACCCAGTCTGCTCGTATTGAGCTTCAGTGTTCCCAGATATAACTCTTGCCTAGCGCTTCATGTTTATTCATCTGCGGTCATAATACTTTAACGCTAAATAACTACAGACTCATACAATCCTCGCAAGTACTTGATGCAAATCTGTTTACTAATAAAGGTTATGAAATTCAGTACCCAAGGCTAATTGGATAATAAGCTGTGTTTTGACACACGTGATGCATAAATTATGCCAGATTGGCGAACCGAGTAAAGAATAACATTGCTAACCATTGGACAATGCCTCTGATTGTTCCATTGTTGACATGATCACTGATTGTTCAAAAATGCCTTTGATTTAAGCTTTGACTAGTTTACAAGATTGTCAAATGTTAGGCTGTGCCTCTGTTTGGTTGATCTTTTGGCTGTTGGATGCAATGATCAAATGTTGGACTATGCCTTTGACTGATTGATGACGGCTGGTTGATGAGGCAGTGATCATCTGTTGGCCAGTGAATCTTTGATGTTTTTTCAGTAGATGTTACCACACACATGTTTCAGTAAAAATGCTTGCATTTTCAAGACAATGCAGAACAGATTCATAACTAGCGACATATCCATGTTTTTTGAGAGTTTTCGGCGGTTGAAATCTATTTCAATCTGGGTTGAAATAAGGGATATCGCTTCCAACTCGGGGTCTTAATTTCCCGTTACATCTTTAGTGACTGAGTTGTTATTGTGTTATATTGCATCTGAAAATTACTCAGAAAACCTGTAGTGATCACTCTCATAATCACTCCTCAGTTGCAACCCTCAGACATCTCTTATCTCCGAGCAAATATTGAATATCTTTATCTTCCTCGGGGTGAGCGCCTAAGAGAGTAAGGGACCGTCGAGGAACCCAACAGGAGAAAAGACAATTAAAAGTAGGATGAGTTTAATACTTTGTACTTGGGCATTTGAATATTATATTAGTTTTTGCATCTTCTTTCTTCGATGCGTAAGTCTTGCCGGCAGGGCGCCGGGACGTATAGAGTTGGAGCACGTGCACTTCATGTTAGTGCGTGGGTTGTTTGAGCCCCATCCCAATCCGAATTTTATCGTCTGACCGGCGCTAATTTTCGTCAGCATTAACCGGTAATTATTGCCTTTTCTTACGATAAACCGACGACATCTTACGATAAACCGGTAATTATTATCTGAAAAAGACTGTATATTTATCGTCTTTTCCCTATGCTTGGAATGACGGTAGGAATAAAACTGTAAAGACTGGTCAATATCATCGGCAAACATTTCATTGTCTGGAAATACCTAGAATTACCGGTAATAACCGGTACTATTTCTATCGTCCAAAGTTCCTACTATAAACGATGATTATCACCGCAAATCGATGATTATCTCCGGTAAACCGACGAAAAAATTCGGATTGGGATCCTGTCTGCAGACAGGATGGTTGATTTCTGCTTCGTTCACTCTACTGTTGGCTGTAAGTTGAGTTCCTCAAGTGATGAGAGTTCTTGGTGGCGATGTTGACTTTGAAAGTGCTTGGTAGCGAGTCCGTGAAGCAGAGCGTTGCAGCCTCTTTATATAGGGCGGTTGGCTGGGCACAACCAATGTCGTGTTTCTGGTCGTAACGGGGCCTAGCTTCGTCACTGGATTCACTTTTTCTGTCCTGTTTGCTCATTGGTGGATGAAAGCTAGCCTCGTCGCGGTACTCGTTTGTAGGAAAGCTATGCGATTTACTACAAACCTATAACAGAAAAAAATATGTAAATAGCAGAAACTATAGTTTAAATAAGCTTGTATATCCGTAAAAGAAAATGTTATACTCTGTAATGTGAAATATGCCCTCGTTTACATTTCAGCTAATGCATATATTCAGTTGTATCACTTCATGGTTGAATTATTATTATTGTTATCATGGTATTATTATTATTATTATTATTATTATTATTATTATTATTATTATTATTATTATCAATGATTATTCTTCGTTCAAACAAGCATCTCTCAGAAAGCAACATTTGCTGTCTGAATTTTTAAGTATTGTGATCCCAGAACTGCTAGTGATTAAGTTAATTAATTCTGGAGAAGCAGCTAAGCATCGCGACTAAGCACTTTGTTAGTTGATTAAGAGCATTAAAGCGGCCAGTACAGGTTTGCTTGTGTAGGTCTTATTTCAGCTCTCATTATCCTCGAAATAATTCCAGTGAATTGTTAGAGTAGAGTATAGCTCATTTTAGTTCCTCGATTGGGATATATTATGTCTGATAAAATTTCTTGTAAATTATTTTCGAGACATATTTTATTTAAGCATACATTGAATATTCATTCAAGCCAAAAACGTACAATAGTTGTTTTAAAACTCTCCTACCTCAGTCCGTGTGATGTTCATCTAATTTCATCTTTTAAAATTTAGCGTAACACTAAACCTCAATGTAATCCTTCAGTGAGCTGGGGTCCTCACAGAGATTTTCTTCTGCTGCTGAAGGAGAACACTTCTGCTGAAGGCGAACAGTTTTACTGAAGGACAAGGCTTCTGCTGGAGGAGCATACTACTTCAGAAGGAGACTTTTGCTGAAGAAGAATACTTCTGCTGAAGTTGGGAATGATTTCAATGGACGTAAAATGATAAACATTGCATTTGTTCATCAATTCATTTCTGTACTTCTTCACTTGACAAATGGAGCTCATGCTCGTCAATCCCTTCTCACGTGATCTTGCAAAGCCGCACTCATATCCCACATACAAAATAGTTTTGTGCTACACAGGTAGAGAGCTCTTCCATAAAAGATGCATGAGTGACTTAACTAAAGCCTGAGTTCGAGTATCCAACCAACGCTGACTGATTTGTGTTTGTCTTCACTTTGAACAACCCATCCTAGCGCAACTTCATATTAAAATGAACATAGTTCACCGCATACCACCGTGAATTTCCGTAGTTTGAGTCCTAACCAACTCAAATCAGTTATTTCGACGACGAAACTAAAGTAAAATAAAACAATTTTCCTACTGGTTTAGCTGTATTGGGTTGCAGTAGCTTAAAGTGTTATAGAATTGGAATACAATTATTTAAAATCTAACTCGGTATAATTGTTCATAATTGCTTGTCTGCCGGAACTGATTTCAGCAGCTTTAATTTTTAGTGTCTTGCAATATTTAGGGCTTTATTAACGTAAAAAAGTGGTATCGGTTTGTTTACATTCAATTTTCAAATGCAATTGAGAAATTATTTGATGTGTACAGCAGAGGATGAAGCAGTACTTCAAATACTTCAGCAGCTTGTCCAACTAATCCACGCAGCTCACACCCACCACCTCATTCTCCGAGTGCTCCACCTCAAAACTAACCCCAGGAAAATCTTTTCAATGAAATTTCTCGGACTTGTTGGATTTTTACATTCCGGTCGAGTGAACTCTGGTTTAAATAACACCCATTGTATTCTTTACGTTTGTTGCTACGGATTTCCTCACAATTTTTCCCCGTGTTCGTTTAACAATTTTGGCAGAGTCCTGCGCTTCCTTCAGTACAGCGAAACTCTGCTGTTCTTCTTTTCAGTCGACCAGAATACTCAACAAAGCCTTTTTAATTTGTTGGGCACAGCCGCGCTTACATTTTGAACTCTTCCTGAGAGCGAGAGTTTCTGTGAATGCATCGTTCCTGAGTTAATATTAAATTGTGGTTTGACGAACGTTCTTGAATAATTCGTCTCCAGTTTCTTGGGAGAAATGTTTTTCATTAATTTTTCTGGCAATGTTACAATCTCACAATTTTCTTCAAGTAATATCATTGGAATACTGCGAGAAAATGAACTAATATTGAAAAAATGTTCAAATTTTGCTTTAAATACATGAGGCAAGCAATTCATTTCGTTGTTATTACTAGAAGAGATTACCTACTTGTATAGTAGTGATTTTTGAAATGATGTAAAGTTGTACTATTGTGTTTACTCGCATATTTCATTGTAAGTCATTTTCTTAATGGAATATTGTTTCCTTAACTTCCTCAACTATTCGAGTTCCTTTGCAACGATTTAATTTCAATATTCGCAGTGGTTGTACATCGCAATGTATTTCATGTCTTATTTATACGCAGAGGGTTCAATAATATCGAATTCAATAAAAGGACGCTCATTTTCAATCCAATAGAATCCACAATAATGATACTCGTTACAAATTACACTCAGTTGTAATCTTTGACTTTCGAAAAAAGAACACGACTGCACATAAATTTTTCGAAATTTCAATCGATAAATGTTAAATATTATTGTTTGACAAGATATTAACAATCAAATATCGAGTATCATATATCATCGAACATGTACACTTTTACAGGTAATGTATGATACCTTCCACACTCATGTGATATTATAGTCACTCCTTCATTTTTCGACCTTTGCTGAGCCGTCTCCCCATGAGGGACTCTGAACGAATGATTAACAAAAAATGAGATGCATCATCATACACTGGCTTCTATGTACACATGGATGACATACCAGATGAAATTTGCAGGATTTGAGGCATTTTTTCTTGTTTCCAATCGCTAATTGAGTGTTACACAAAGTTTCAACGAGTTCTAAAACATTGACCAAAAAAGATGAAAAAATTCGTAAGGGAATACCCTGTGCATTTTCTCAAAACAATCAGAAATCTAAAATCAATCATTACGGGCCATAGTTCAGCAGCATAGCTTGTATTGAGTAGGAATAAAACGAAAAACGCAAACAACTAGTGCAAATTAACGAATAATTAACAAAAAATGAAATGCAGCATCCTACACAGGCTCCCATGACTTATCGATAATATACAAATGAAATTTGCAGCATTTGAGTTATGGCAAAAATCTAAACACAGAAGCTTTCTTAATGAAATTTCTTAACTTCTGATGAACGGCTTTACATTTGTGCCGAGAAATTTAAGGCTGGACCTATTTTATGAACGAAAACAAAGTTTTTCTCATTGCTTCGTTGCATCCTGACTGTAACCTTAATTTACGATTCATTTTAGTCGATCACACCTTTCAGAAACTGGCAGACAGCGGGCAAGTGCTAGTTTGATTTCATATAGAGTTTAAAAAATATGTGACAGTCAAGTACTATATATCCCAGCACACCGTATGTTAGAACTAAGCACACACTAAATTCATGTGAGGAATTGAATAAAGATATACTTCATTTTGAAACCTATTTGACTTTGATGCACTAATATGCTAGAAGTTCATAGAATGAAAGTCTCCCCTCTAAATTTAGCAAACCATTTCAAAGTTTGCTACAAATCCGATGTTTGATATTGACATCATGGGAATTTAATTTTATTTTTTACTATTAATTTCTTTCTCTGTTGAATGAATCACCATTGATGTAATGTGTTGAATTATTTCTGGGCTTTTTCATATATCAGAAATGTTGACACAATGTGCGCAAGAACGCACTTTGGAAGTTATGAAAACTTGTAGCTGCAACTAGATATCGTTTCGCTGAATTAAAGCTCCTTTGCAAGTACTATGTTCGAATCACATTTGTACTGTGCTAAATGACAAGATCTTGGGAATAGGAGAACTGAACATTTTTTCCTGGATGAAATACTGTCTTTTAACAGCTGCATGGAAAAAGCCGGGACGTATTTATAAAAGTGATAGCGGCACTGCGACAGTTCTACTATACCATTGCAGGATGTATTTTTTAGTGCTACTTTTGTACTAAAATCTTACTAAAACATATTCATTTGACACTGCTTACTCAATTTTCATTTATTTCTTCGTATAAAGAAATATAGTATTGTCAAATTTATTATTGCTTGGCGAAAGGGAAGAGGTTGGTGCACATCTAGACCAGAATGACGAGGTTGTGCGAGAAAAATCCAGGTTTCTCATAGCAGAAGTTTTGGTTCAGCTTTCAGTATAAGCACATTTGTTACCACAGAAAGCGGAATATCTTTTTTGCCGAACAGTTTTAAAAAAAAGTACTTTTCCTTAGTACATTTTTATTCAGCAGATTACTGGGTGTCTTTAAAAGGCTTTACATAGTCGCAAAGATTTTCTGAAGATTCAAAGCAGCGATGTATCACGATGGCAGTTAAATTCTAAGCACGTGCTTTGTAAGTGAATAAAGCTCAGACTTGAGGATGAGCTTTACGTTGAATGCTGGTGTTCAAAGGAATACGCGAGTGGCAGCACAATCAGAGCGAGCTCGAGGAGTTGAGCCTGTAGGAATCAATGCTTTGACTTCAAGTGAATTTCTCTGTGAAGGTTCGACGACGCTAAAAAGCAGTGTGCTGATTCACTTTACATGAGGCTTGTGGAGAAATTACTTTGAAGCAAGCAATTCAGAGGAAGGAAAGTAAATGTTAATGGGTATCGAGGTAGCTTTTTACGAATCGAAATTCAAAAACTTAATATACCGTATGATTTAATTTTTTAAATTTCTATTCCAGACATTGGAAGTGCACTGAATCTGCGTCAGCAATTTTACGAAGCACTGGTCAGAAAATGCAATAATTCACAGCTCAACACTGCTCAGTGCCACTTCTCTGCAATTGAAAAGTATCCAGGGCTTCTTCGTTTCTTCGTTTGTGTCCACTTGTTAGTTATGGAACGCTTTTAAGAATTAGGAGCGCACATGTACGTGGGCCTTAGAAGCATACTTTTGAAAAATAAATTCAAGCTCCTGTTTTTTCGAGTTTTGTGGAAGCAATTCGGTCGAAACTCCTTGTGCAACGGCACGCAATCGTCAGTACTTAACCAGGCAAAGAAATTAAACATTTGAAACAGTAGAAAAAATATTTTCCATAATGTTGGATCATAATTTATTTACAAAATATAAGTAAAATGTTAGGATTACTCATGAATAAACAATTTGGAGCTAAATGAGAGCGAATAAATATGAAAAAATAGTAGCAGAACCCGTGGACTTTTGTGTGATATTTGTCGTGGCCTCAGGTGGTCTGTATTTAAGGGACTTGTAAATGTTGTTATTAAATGTCTGAATTCGATGAACTTTTTAAACATCCCTGAAAATAGTGCATATGTCTGCTCTCACTACAGAAATTTTTGATTAACTTATATATTCACTGATTCAAATATGTTAGAGGGGAAGCAAGTGAAAAATTATAATTATATAGAGAAGAAAGCAGGCATTCGTAAGTTTAAACTTGATCTGTTGTTCAGTTTAAATTCTTGTTCACAGAATAATTAAATTAAGTTTCATGAAGATAATTAAGCTACTCATGATAAACAGACGAAGAATTGTCTAATTTAGCGAGATATGATACGACAATTGGAGAGAAACTGCGAATTTTTGTTCGTTCTTAATGTTTTTTTTGACATTGCTAAAATTTGACACTGGTTCAGGTAATAACAGGCAAAGAAACACTGCTCACTGGTTCAGGTAATAACAGGCAAATAAACACTGCTCACTGGTTCAGGTAATAACAGGCAAAGAAACACTGCTTACTGGTTCAGGTAATAACAGGCAAAGAAACACTGCTCACTGGTTCAGGTAATTACCTCAGGTTACTGAGTACTGCCACAAAATTGCTCCAAAAATGCCCACAAAAAAATTGTTCCAAAACTGCTCACTCTTTGATCTATCTCTCTATTGTTGTATGCATACACTCTCGGTCAGACTGGAAATAATTCGAAGTACTGAATTAGAATGCATTGTATATGAAGGTCAAATTTTGTACACTACTGAAAATAGGTAAAATGCAAATATGAAAGTATAAACTGTTAGTAATTCACTCGTAATTCAGTCTAAACAAATAATTAGAAAAATTGTCTTAGACGGTATCACAGGTAGAATTCAAATCACTTGCTTCTTAAATATCTTGATTCTGGCAACTTTTCGTTCAAAAATTCGCTTTAAAAATGTCAATTTCACTCTGTCCCGAGGTCATGGTGTAATTCCCGCGTGTTCCACATCTTCTGTAGTTAAGTCATCGCTTCAAGTCGCTTGCTTTGATACTCATGACATTTTGTTACTAGTTCTTTCCTTAGTATTTCTTCAGTGTTATTTATAGTGATTGATGTAAGTATGTGTATCGTCCTGTACTTGAGTGGAGTTCAATGAGTCATAGTAGCATTTACAGCTGACTTCCTCCTCCTCACTCCTGTAGAGCAGACTTTCCACCTGACTTTTCATCCACTGTCTCCATCATATCCACCACATCCCCCTGCATCCCCCATATCCCCCTGCATCCACCACATCCTCCACATCCCCCACTTCCCCTGCATCCACCACACCCACTACATGCAACACATCGACCAGCTACGTGCTGGAAATTCACAGCTTCGATTGTGTGACTGTTAGATTGTATGACTGTTAGATTGTATGACTGTTAGATTGTATGACTGTTAGATTGTATGACTGCTAGATTGTATGACTGTTAGATTGTATGACTGCTAGATTGTTTGACTTTTAGATTGTATGACTGTTAGATTGTATGACTGTTAGATTGTACGACTGTTAGATTGTACGACTGTTACATTGTATGGGATGACGCAGAACTACAGATTAGTTACTAGGGAAGAGTAACAAAATCAAATCGATGAATTATGTCTGCTTAGGTGCTCCGTTCAAGGTCAATAACAAAGAATGATGAAACTGCGTTCAAGTTAGCCGACAATCTCGGACGAAAAATTATAATAAATTAATTTCCACGAAATTCACGAATCTACCCACGCTGATAGTTGTTTAATCACCAGTTCACAAATTCTAATTTGTGTTAAATAAATGACAATGTTGAACTACAGGGCAGATTAATGGGTAACATATATAACAATTATGCATCCTGTTCAGTGGGCATGACGTCTGATCATAAAAAGGAGCTGTTATCAGTTCTCTTATCAACACAAGTCCTTTTATCATTTATGTATGTAGCTACAGGGATGCCAAATTGACTCGTTTTAATGAACACACGTTTTACTTCAGGAGATCTGGTTTTATTCACATATATACTTTTCTATCCACATATTTAGATCTTGGGTTAATATTTGAAACACACTCGAAATTCTTGAAATTTTGCTAAGTTTGTGGTGCTCAGTACTGAGAAGAGCACGGATCTGGCAACACTGTATGAGCCTGGTAACAAGAAAATAAACCGGTCTCCTTGTTGGCAGATTTGCAGCGGCACCAAGCGTACACGTGCGTTACTAGAAGGCTGAAGTGAAGAAGTCAGAGTGGTCAGTGTGTGTCTCTAGCTACACTGTGGTGCGTACCTGTTCTGTCCAAACTATAATACTAAATTCCTGTCCAAACTATAATACTAAATCCCTGTCCAAACTATAATACTAAATTACAGAAACTCAGTTGAAAGTTCAAAAATTTACCTGAAAGTAATTTGAAAATACTGATTTTAGTGATTTTCTTATAAAGTTTGAAAGTCTGTGGTGACAAATCTTTTCGATTTTATCAAATTTCTTCTTCGATCTTCGAACTCAAGGTAACTAATCTTCTAAAGTTATATCAGCATATGAACATATATGCAAATTTGAGGATTACTTTATGCTGAATTCAAGAATTTTTTCAAACAAATTCAAACCTTAAAGCGAAATAAAGGCTAAGTTATAAACGCACTAGTTATTTCGATACACTTATTCGATGAATTAATATGTCCATCTTGAATGTCAGAGTATTATGCTTTCGATTGCATGTCACATGATGTTTCTAAATTTTCTATTGTCACTCAATTTTCTAATATGCTGCAAGAATTTTGAAGCCCTTAAATACAACAATCTACAGTGTACCTACTACGCCTGAGTACAGTTACGCAACGCACATGCATTTACTCTGACAGATATATATGGATTGCACGTCAATTCTTACCTCTGCAAAGATATGAAAACTAGCGAAAGTTGCACAAATAGCAAAAAACTGCACCCTATTTCATTTTGCATCTTGAACCAGGCAAATCAATGGTACGTAGAGGCAGAAAATTATTTTTGTTGAGAAACATTTCATTTCTCCAAGAGCTAGGCGCTGTCACACGCTTGCAGAATGTGGCTAGAGCTGCCGTAGACTTTACAAGACTTGGCACTATGGGCTGAGGATGAGGCCGGAAAGAGAGCCATCAGCGAGGGCTGCTGGCAGGGTTGCATGTTCGGTCTGTGCCTCTCTCGGCTCCCTTGTGGTTATTTCAATGGATAATGAAAGAGTAATTACCTTGGGTAACGCATGAGTAATTTCTTTGGGTAACGCAACGGTAATTTTTTGTGATATAGTACGAGTAATTACTTTCGGTAACGTTTATGTAACTTTTTTGGTCAGTGAGAGAACATTTTTTTTGAATGACGTACGAGTAATTTCCTCTAGGAATAAACGAGTAATATTACTACGTAATGCAGTATTTCTCGAGTGGAGGATATTTTACCTTCTACTCAGGAAACCTGACACCATGACCGTAACCCGTCAGTATTGGCAGAGTGACTTGGTTAAGCATTGCCAGAGTAAGCTTTACTTGAAAATGCAGAACTCACAAGTGAAGTTGTTTGAAGTAAGAAACATTCAGAGTTAGTGAGTGAAACCAAGTCAGTCTGGCAATGCTTAACCAAGTCAGTCTGGCAATACTGAAGGGTTACTCACATGAAACATGCTGGGGTTTCCACGAGCTTCATGGTGCATGAATTAGAAGTGATCTGAACCCAGTAACTCGAATTGAAAAAGTATGAAATTTTTTATACCAATTGGCGGTAATGAGAATAACATTAGAACTGAAACGTACCAAAAATATTGTTTATTATTGTATTTTTCACTGATCTATGGTATATGTTTTTCAACATAATTTTTTTGACGGTAGTTAATGCAAATGAAGTACTTAAAAAAATCATATATACGTCAGTTATCTATAGATTGGTTTTCAGATGTGACAGAGGCTTAATAATTTAGAGATATAGGTCATATATTAGGTCTTAAAATCACGTTTGTTAAATATCTGTCAATCGCGTAATCAATTCACCTATTTCTCTGATTAGGAAGTCCAAGAAATTTTCGCATGAGGTTTAGCAAGATTGCTGTATAGTTCACTCTCGTTCTGAACTTCGTTAAGAGAACAAAAATAACAAAGACTTGTCACATTTTCCAGTTTTGGGGGCATATTCTAGACATGTTCCATTCCCCGATGGTGATAAATTGATTTGTTATGGATGACTTGACTGCAGAACTAGAAATTTTCGAGCCCCGTGAGTCGTTCATCACGAGTGTCGACGTGGAAAATGTTTGTGCGATCTCATGCGTCATTCTGGGGTCAAATTCAGACCATAAATTTTGTTCTACCTCCAAGTTATGGTCTCAAATTTGAACGATGAAGACCTTAATTCTCGAATATATTCACAAAAAACCACGGTATCCATCGAAATGACTGCATGCCAATGTAATTTCAGTAACTTTGAAACTTTCATTATTTTCTTCTTGATATCCAGTTATAAAATAAACGGTGTATGTTTGTCCCATTACTTTCTATTTACTACTGGAGAAAAATTATTGAACTGAAATCAGAACGGGTATGCATGTATTATAAGCCTTGTATTGTGGATACCAAAGGCACCGAATCACTATAAAAGATTATCGGTAGATAAGATGTAGAATGAAAGTTCTGTATGAATTCCTGAAAAAATATTCAGGTTCTGATAGTACCAATGGAAAAACTAAAAACTGTATTTTATTTCATAGACTAGTAGACTCACGTGAAAATTCACGGGTTTTTCATTTGATTTGCCAGTGGACGCAGGCTTTGCGAGGGAGTTTCCACATTGAAGGATGTGCCTTTGGTATTCACAATACAATGCTTACAATACATGTATACTCTTCCGAATTTTCTCCTATCTAAATCCTTAAGAGCGTCACATAGAGATGGACCAAGTAAGCAAGTAACAAGCTGTGTATTATTATATAGTTGAATCCTTAATTTTATCTCTTTTAAACCGTAGAATTTCCAATGGTTAAAAATAACTTTAGGCCATGTTATCGGGTATACATGTATTTTAAGCCCAATACAATGCTTATAATACGAGTACGGGTGATTTTTAAAAATGGAGCCTAAAATAATCTTCAATAAGTCCTATATTATTGAATGGATTTAAAAAATAAATCATTTATGAAATCCTAAGAAATACTAATTATATTTGGATAAAATTTTGAATATGAAATTTTTCATGCGCCAATTTTTCCCCCTCGGGCGCAGAGAAAAATCCGCGCGATTACGCAGGCTGTTCATGAGAGCGCTGCTGAGACCAGGTCTAACTCGCTGTCATCTGCTTGTTGCAACATGTGCAGGTTCTGCTTGTTGCAACATGTGCAGGTTCTGCTTGTTGCAACATGTGCAGGTTCTGCTTGTTGCAACATGTGCAGGTTCTGCTTGTTGGAACATGTGCAGGTTCTGCTTGTTGGAACATGTGCAGGTTCTGCTTGTTGCAACATATGCAGGTTCTGCTTGTTGACAACATATGCAGGTTCTGCTTGTTGACAACATATACATGTTCTGCTTGTTGACAACATATGCATATTCTGCCTGTTGACAACATATGCAGGTTCTGCTTGTTGACAACATATGCATGTTCTGCTTGTTCGTTTAAGCTGAAATGGGCTTCATCTGACACAAGCAAACTTCCAACCAAATCTGGGTCTTCATCATTCTTCAGGAGGATCCACTCACAAACCGGAATACAACGCTCAAAATCTTGTTCCTACAATTTCTTTCTAATCTGAATTTTGCATGGATACATTGTTAACTTATTCTTTAATATCTGCTGAAATGAAGAATAGCGTATTTCCAGTTACCGAGACAAATATCTGAGACTTATATTTGGGTTCGACTCCATAATTTGCTTTACAGTTTCAGCAGTTTCATTCAGAATAGTCGATTTTTGTCTGTATTAATGCGACAGACTTTTCCTCTGAAAAAATTTACGTGTATCTATTTTATTGTCGTTTTTGAGTGAGAGCCTCTATTTTGATATCCATTAAATAAAAATAGCTTGATTTTATAAAACATGTTGGTGAGAAGAACAACACTAAATTACTGTAGAAATTACGATCAATCCAACAACAAACGAGAGTAGGCATATTTTTCTCACTCTACGACTTCTGAAATAAAATATTCCTTTCCTTTTAATTTTAGAAGTGCTTTGCACTGCAAGGCAATGAAGGCAAAACTGACGACTCCCACAGCCCCTCACTTCAGTTACGTGACCTCGTAATCTTCTGTCATGTGCAAGACTGCGAGCTTTATTCTGAATAATAAATGAGTCTGAATGAGACAGAGAAATTGGAGAAAGTCGGTCAAGAAAGAGTCACCTTATTTCTTATCATGGGGGCAAAAACTTTCTCATTCAACTTGATTCATGATTGTTAAACAACGAATATTTTGCATTTTGAACTTATTTATTGTTCAAATAAGCACTCTTTAGTGAATGTACAGACGGTTGCACAGTCAAATTTATTGCCTTTAAGTTATACTGCATAAGACTGGAGAACAAATTTCAATTTTGGAAAAAAGAAAGCAAACCTAAAGCCCTGGGAGGGAGTGGGCACTCCACCTCCCCAATATCTGGTCTTTTCACCTGCGTTTGTAACTCAAAATGACATCATCACTGTTTCTGAAGCGTGTCACAGAAATTATAGATTTTTAACTGTTTGAAACTCAACTGTACCAGCAGATCTGCGAAGCATAATAGCTTTAAACCCTTCACCAACCAATATTTCTAGACTAGAAAGACGTTCCATTTTTATCCGTTTTTTTCACATGATGTTAAGATGTAATTTTTATGCTGAATGCATACATAATATATGCCATGATTTTTCCAATCGAGATTGTATAATGAAAATACTTTTTTGATAGAGACACGTAAATGTGTTCTAGTCATAAAAGAAGGCACACATGACCAAGGCGTATATCCGTGTCACCACCAGCTGTGGGATAAACAACTTAGTGAAGTTATTGTATTTTTTTCATGCAGGTTGTTAGAATCTTCATCTAGTAATTTTATTTTGAAGCTCGTGTTTCAGAAATGAGCGACACGGCGGCCTGTGATGCAGCCGTGGTGGGAGGCGGTGTAGTGGGGTACTGCACTGGCCTGGAGCTCGCAAGACACGGCTTCAAGACAGTCCTCTTCGAGCAGGTCTGTTACACCATCACTACCACCCATCATTATTTTTCATAATATTTATCATTGGCATTCATAATCATTATCCATCATCATCTTATGTAATGTTCATCATTGTCACCTCTGATCATCTTCTACCTTGTTCATCAGTGTCTCATCCATCATCATGATCTTCTATAATGTACATCCCTGTCATCTGTCCTTATTCCCATCATTCACAATTATCTGGCACAATATCCTTTTTGTTATCCATCAACAAAAAAATGAGTAGGCAAAATCAAACGAACATCCAGAAATAGCTGTACAAAATGTTGATGTGCCGTTTGCTTCAATACGCTAAAAGACTTTTGGGAAACCATTGTTCTGAAGCGTGTCAGGCGCACAATGACGTCAGACCATAACACATCTACATTACTGGACGAAATCGTGCTCAAAATGTAGTAGGAGGAATTCAATTTTTATATTTTTTTCTTTGTCTCTCTCTGTGTTTGTCCCATTATTTCCTATCTATTACTGAAGAAAAATTATTGAACTGAAATCAGAACCGGTATGCATTATAAGCATTGTATTGGGGATAGCAAAGGCGCTGGATCACTATAAAATACTGAATTTTTTCTGTTATTAACTTTTATTTCTTACACGGCCATGGTATCGGTAGATAAGATACAGAACGGAAGTTCTGTTTCTATTGATGAAAAACATTCACGGGTAAAACTGAAAAATGTATTTTATTTCACAGAACCTTAATTTCATCACTTTTAAACCAAGGAATATCAATGGGTATTATCTGGGCCATGTTATCGGTAGATAATCGCAGAAAAGAAATTATGAATGAAATGAATAAAAAGTATTCATTTGAAACACAATAATTTGTTATAAATCTTTAATGCATTCATATTTATAATAATTTGAAATTAGTTAAATCTAAATCGTAGAATTTCCACGGGAATTCTCTAGTTGCAATATAATGTAATAACTGGACGGATTTAGTCGTTGTGCAAATGTCTTTAAGTCTCTCTGTACTGCAAAGGAAGATCCATTATGTTTAAAAAAACTTTTCACTGTTCTTGCTCTCTGTTCCTTGTTGTATTTCGTCATTTTGAGTTACCTAATAATAGTACTGTTTATTAAGAACAATACATTTATGTCATCAGTATTCTAGATACTTGATAAATCTCTAATATTTCTATTTTATATTCCATCAATTATTTTTACTACATAGTTATTTTTTATTTCTAAGTGTGAAGTGACTTCCATCTAATCATGATATTGTCATACGGCGAAATCTTTAATGTTCTGTTCACGATAGTACATGCATGTATATTTTTCATAATAACTTTAAAAATTTCAAGTTTTCATTGAAAAAATTGTGAAAAATTTAGTATCCTAATACTTACCGAACGAATGTAGCTAAAAACGGTACTCCACTAATCCTTTGAATACTTCAGCAAAATGTTCATTAACATCTATTTAATAAAGAATTACAGAATAATTTGTTGTTATTTTTACTCAAGCACCTCTTGTATCATACATTAGATTTGTAATAAGAGTGTGAGAATCTCGCTTTATTTGTTGCGCCAGTTCCCATCTCCCCACACGCGGGGGTCCAGCACGGGTCAGAGCCGGATAACGCGGGTAGCTAACTGTCAAGCTCCTGGAATGACTGAAATCATGGTGGACGCTCTGGAAGACTGGAAGAACATCGAAAAGGAGGTTAAGCGGCAGCTGCTTATGTGGGTAAAATTTACGGTCAATCGCAAAATACTGAAGTCAAGTGCAATCAAAACTCAAGTCCATTAGTAAGTTCCTTGAAGTTATCCCTCAAAAGTTTCAACCGTGTTCCTTTTCATGAAAGATACCGAAAAGTTTATTTTCTAAAACTTTGATTAGAATAATTTAAATCTAAAACAAGTAACCTAGGAAGTGTTTACGATTTTATAGTTTGATTTCATGACTCTCCTGTCAGTGTGTAATCCAGAAGCTAACTGCAAGAGTTGAAAAAGAAAGTTTGACGCAAAAAAAGACTCTTGAAATAGTAGCGATAAACTTCACAAAAATGACAAAATTATTAATTTCAAAAATATTCTTAGCATATTTGTACTTCCCACTGCCCCCCCAAAATGCATTTGTATCAGTACATAACGCAATCAAGAACAAAAATTAGAAAAATACTGTGCTTACATTTGTCATCTTTACAATACGTTATTAATGAAAAGACTTGGGGATTACCAACATAGCAAACATTTCAACCAAGCAAAATGATGGGAATAATATTTATTTATTACGGCACGATACATATCGATCTTTTGGAATGGGTGAAATGACTAATTTCACCTGATTTATCTATTATGCAGAAATAAATTCATGAACTACATTAAATTCAAGTACTTTTAATAACTTCAAGATTTTAACGATGTAAATTAGAGACTGCAATTATTTATTACTCCTCAAATAAAGTTAAATTTTGGAGAAGCATATTTTAAGACTTCACTTCTTTTAAAGTTCAGTTTCAAAACTGTTTAACGAGAAAAAGATGGACTTGGAGCTTTGTGTTCAAAAGACTTTCTTAGTAATACATTTCTTCACAAACCAGTTGTCCTTGCCATCATCTGACATTGTTTTGCTACTACCTTCATTACTTTATCAACCATGTCAGGGGCTCCCTAATTTAATTTCTCCACAAGTTCCCTTTGGATATCAAAAGTCTCCAAGAACCGCGAACTGGGAGCATGTGTTATTCAACAGGCTGTCGTTTCTTCCCTCACATCTCTAGCGTAGACTGTCAGAAATTTCTCACGACTCTTAGAATGTACACACGCACTCTTGAGGGGGGAGCGGGGGAAGGGGTTAGTTGAAAGGGGTTCATGCACCCAGTTATGGAACCCCTGAGTAATAGGTATTATTATCATAATAATGATGATGTTATCACCCAGGCCGTTGCTTAAATCTGCAGTACAATCATTATCACCCTTCCTGAAACCACTGTTATCTTCCTGACTACAACCACTGTTATCCCTGTGACTGAAACCACTGTTATCTTCCTGACTACAACCACTGTTACCCCCGTGGCTGAAACCACTGTCATCGCCCTGACTGAAACCACTGTTATCTTCCTGACTACAACCACTGTTATCCTTGTGACTGAAACCACTGTCATCGCCCTGACTGAAACCAC
>VCRD01001396.1:65467-86737 GCA_006783055.1 Trinorchestia longiramus
TCCATCCTAGCAGCAGGAGGCGAGCCTGATGTCATCACACCTCGGCAGCTCAATCAAGAACACGGGTATGTTCAGTGAGAGCTCCAAGTTAATGTATGAGCCTGTACTAATGCATATTATTACAAGCACCTAGTCTAATGCAAGCTTATGTACGGGCCTATTCTAATACATACATGCCAATATATGCACCTATCCTGACATATTAAATTCATATATTCTAATAGGTGTTAATACATATGTCTATTTCAATTTACATAATTATAATACATACACATCTCTAATCCATATAATTACGTACACATATTTTAATACGTTTAAATGCATACGCCTACATATTCTAACACATATTATTATATTCCTTCACTCTGATGCATAAACACTTTCATTTTACATCAGAAGAGCAACTGCTTTATGAGAGAAGTGCAGTCATTGTGGAGCACCAGGAGGTTTCTCAGTTTTGTTACTTCCAAGGTTTTAAGCTCATTATTCTAAAAGGACAATCATTGTGCTGGTAGGAAGGAATCGAACCCTGAACTTACGTGGGCGATCTCTCAGTCAGCATACTGATATTTTTACTCACTCAGTCAGCAGCAACGAGCACGTCACAACAAAAGGGAAGTGAATTTTAGCGTGGGTTCTGGTCCAGCAATCTTCAGTCGAGACTTTCCGTGCCATGCTTGGAGCTGTGAAGTTAAACATGCTTGTAGGTCTGTCCTGGTCAACAGATACGAGCAGTACCCGAGCAATAACTGAGCAATACCAATGTCATTTCTAAGCAAAATCTGTGCGATAACTGATCGATACCTACACAGTAACTGAGCAATGCAATATCTGTGCAATAACCTAACAATATGATTTAACTCTATGACAAACAATAGATAGACATGTAATAACTATGTATTCTACTACGTATATATTCTACTAGTCAAGGAAGGCTTGTCTCGAGTTCAAGAACTAAAATGTAACGTCTGATTCTGGAGAAGACCCAATAGTTTCGTGAGAAAATAAATACATACGTTCGCAAGCAACAAAAGAAATGCACATGTCATTACTTCCGTCTGTAATATACAAGTAGATTTACTCAGCCAACTTCTGCAGAATCTCTCCTCTTTTAATCAGTTGCAACAACGGGGTGTAAAACTGTCTAGATAGAATGAACACTGAAGCTTTCACTCAAGGGGTACGTCAAGTAGTACTTCTTGAGCGCAGGAAAACGTGTAGTTATTTACAAGTGTCCTTTCACTTTGAGTGGATCTGACTTAAGGGAAAAAACATGGTGATGGGTTTTAACTTGAAATAAGAATAAGGATAATGAAACCATCGACTGTTATTGTATCTTTGAAGATTTAAATCTTGTATTGAAATCTGATTTATGATATAAACAAGAAATGCTGATAGTGTTATTGCACATGATATTCATTTAAAAAAGAAACAAATATTAACTTCTATGTATTCTACTTTTTACCACCGAATTTGGTGCTATAGTATAAAACAATGCCTGGACTGAGAGGCTTTTCGAATAAACATAATAATTTTAAGCGAAAATAAGCTTTAAATTTCCTTCTTGAATCTGAAATTTTCTATGCAAGAAATATTCAAGGAATTCTAGCTCTATAAAATTTTTATCAATCATTTAATAGCTAATGATGCTCATGCAAAAGGCTACAGACGCCGCATAAGAATCTATGTCATTCAAGTTTTTATCTTTCTGGATAACTTTAAAATTCCTACCATAGAAGTACTACAGTTCATGAATTAAATCCATTCTAAAGTTGCCTACTTGTCGCTCTGTAATCCGGCGAGTTGTCACTCTCTCAGCTTAAGAATTACTGTGACATTTGCATTGGGGGTTGCAGACCCCATGTAAAACAGTGGACGCTGGGCTGGTGAGTTTAAGTTCGTAAAGAACTTTTTGTCGCGGAAGAGACGAAGTAGCGATGAAAACTGCGGTCCTGCAGCGCTTAGTAAACTTTTAAAAAGTAATGCAAAGACGAACACAAATATTTTGACTTCATCACATGACCACCTGCACAGCTCAGGTGAGCTCGTGGCACCGAGACATTCATTGAAGTATTGGCCCTCAAAATTGAATACTCACCGTTCTTATTATCCTCATGATATCAATGGCCAAAATAAAACTTGATTTTGTTATCCACTCGTACGAACTGATTAGTTTTTACAATTCGAAAACTAAATTGAGTTTGGTTTTACATTTTCTTCGTTTACAATCGTCAAGGAAAATAGTATTAATGATACTTTAAGATTTCAAAATTATTCTGAAACGCTCTACTCAGTCATGACTAACAACTATCAAACCCATAAAACGTCCATGTATAATTATCCATGCAATTTTCTTTACAGATTCCTGAGAGGAGCTCAAACAAAGCTGCCAGCAGAGAAGCTCTAGACTGAAGGTTTCTGTTTAGTATGTCTTCGCAGGATTGGGATTTGTTAGAAATGCGTGTCAATGAGACAGTTTCCATCTTATTTCAGGTACAACTTTCCGGACGACGTCGAAACTTTCTTCGACACAAAGTCCGCCGTGATGCTGGCAGATCAGTGCGTTCTTGCACTCAAGGTGATTTTTTCTTTCCTTATTTCGTTTATTAGGTGTTTTTGTTCCCAATCTTGTTTTTTTCCAATTGACAGAAATGTAAGCGATTCTAATAGATATTTTCTAATACTTCTCGGTAAGTAACCGGCAGCGTGACATTTTTCATATGTATTGTATTTCATTCTTTCACTCAAAAATTGCACCTGTTCATGTTTTTAACAGGTAATTTGTTCTGTGCCGTGTCTGTGAAAAGAATCTGAAATGAACAAGTGAATGAACGTTAATTTGATCAGACGGAATCTTCAAAATTTTCCCTTGACTTACCACATATACAATACCTCAAACCGTCACCTCGATAGCTTGAATAAGTCCGGAAAATTCGCCTCAGAATTAAAGTAGGGGCACGAGCTTATGACGATGTTGCACAGCGCATTTTATGTAGAAAGTCTCCCTAGTTTTCATGGGCAGAGCGGAATTAAGTTTTATCTCTTGCAGAAGAAGGTTTACCTTTTGCAGAATAAGCTTTATCTCCAGCAGAATAAATTTTACCTCTTAGAAGAAAAGTTTTACACCCTCAAGAAGAAGTTTTTACAACTAGAGAATGAATTTCGCCACTAAGATAAGTTTAACCTTCTAGAAAAAAAGAAGGTCTAGCTTTTGTAGTATAAGAACCAGTTGTGCCTTCTGAGGTATATGAATAAGTATTACTTCCTCGAGAATAGGCTTTACCTTTTGAAAAATATGATTAAGATTTACATTCTGGAGAACAAATTTTACCTTCAGAGAAGTGAGTTTTACAGTGTAGAGAATAAATTTGACCCCAGGAGCAGCTTTCATTGACTTTTACAGACGTCACTCTTGAAACGACGTATCATTTCTTCCCTGTGAAATTAGTGATGAGATTGTGGGGAATTCAATTTATGAAGGCCCATAATGCCACTCAAACTACAGCAGAACGAAACTCCGCTACTTAGCACAAATCTTTTTGAGCAAGTGTTGAGCTCACAAGGGATTCTGTTCCCGTTAATTTTGGCCGAATATTAAACTCTCGAGTAATTCCCATTCAAAAACTTTCAAACATGGGCCTAAGTTGGAAAAGCACGACTAGTCTTTTAAGGGAACTTTGTTAATCTTTGCTGTTATGAAGGGAAACGTTTGCTGCTGGAATTGAGATTAATTTGGAAATTTATTCCTGAATGGAAGGTACGAAGTTTCCGTTAATGTTTGGAACGGCGTCATTACGCTCTTGATTAGAACACAATTCGGTAAAAGCGGAGCACGTGACTGTGCAAATCTCGATAATCACGAGCATCGGCCTTATGTTCAAAGGAAGCTGCTGAATTTTTACACTGTTTTGCTATCTATTTTTTAATTCTCATGTAGCTAGTAACGGAAGTGTGTCCTAAACTTTATTCTTAATAGTCAAGTGCTTTTACGAACTGCGGGTTCTCAATTTACGAAAAAAATAATAGATTTTGTGCGAGAAACAATTTTGTGGTAGCAATGGGAAACATAATTGTCTAAAGAAGATTAATTATCATATGATAAACAATTGTCTCAGGAGTTAGTGATTTATGAGCAAGAACCAATAACTTTTAATTACTGGAGCAGCCAACGAGGTATTCATCATACGAACATACTTGGAAAAATTTAAAATTCTCAGACCTAAATCCTACGTGTATGTTATTTTACGCTTGTGTTGTGTGTTGCTATTTTCTGTTGCTGCAACAGGAGCTGTTTGAGCGCAGTGGAGGTGTGGTCAAGGATCGGTGGCTGGTGAAGAGCGTACAGCCGCAGGCGTCCGGAAAACTGATGCTCTGTGGCCCGGAACAGCAAAATGTGGAGGCCTCGAGAGTGGCCATTTGTGCAGGGCCTTGGACTGGCCCCCTGCTGCAAAGCCTCGGACTCACCCTTCCCCTCCAGTAAGAACCTTGAGCCTCAGTACAGTTTCCAGTGAGAATCTTGAACCTCAGTACAGTTTCCAGTGAGAATCTTGAACCTCAGTACAGTTTCCAGTGAGAATCTTGAACCTCAGTACAGTTTCCAGTGAAAATCTTGAGCCTCAGTACAGCTGGCATATCTAGGAACAAAGTTGATTGACGTATATTTGATAAACGTGGTTAATGATTTCAACAAAACAAATTTTTCTGCAGATATTTCACTCCATAAAATTGAGAGTCTACTCTCTGAAAGTTGCATAATTTCTCTTAATCATTCTAGCCTCTGTATCTTTTAACAAAACGTGTTATGGCGAGACACTTAAGAGGCGTTTTATTGTATGAAATTACTTTCAATTATCTGTACAGACATGCATTAACTGGCACGAGAAAATGATTATCAACACTGATATCAGTTTTAACGATTGTCGTAGAACAATTTATGCTCCTTAATATATTTGTATAAAATTATTTGTAAAATTATACCCTGATTGCGAAACAATTCATTTGAAAGTCTCCACAGTTTCATATATACATCAAAATAGATTAATGATGGCAGACCCTTGATCTGTGAGTTACAGTTACTCTGTCTATTTTGGTCTTTAGTTTTGTGCCTCGTTGAGTTGCCTCCTGTCAGTGTCAAAGCGCTCACCCAGTCAATTCTGTGATCAAGCTTCCATGTGAAAATATAGAACCTCAACTTCGAACTGTAAAATTATGAAGATTCATTCTTCATCATATGCAGAAACAGGTCCCCTACACACAAAGTTTTTCTATGCAAGGAAAGAATGAGCTGTGCGATACATTAAGGTTCAGTATTATCAATAGACATTTTCTCCTACTGACTATTCCAATTCAGCTAATGAAGTGACAACTTTTTGATGAAGAGCTTTTTAATTATAGTCTCTCGTAAGTTGCACTGATTCTGTAATGCTCGTTAAGGTGCAAGTGATCGTTGAGACTTGCGTATTCTTAGGCTTAAAACTTGTACAATTAGTGAACTAAGATGAGGTTGCATGTCATCAATGAGATGCAAGAGCCTTAAGACTGGTGTAGGATATGACATTCCGCAGGGTACTGGAATTTACTGCGACATTATAATGACCGTCAACATTACCAATCTATTAATTTCTTAATAATGATTTCATTTAAAAAGCTCTCATGATGTTCACAAAGAGAAGTTTGGACTGATATTCTTCCGAAAAAAATTTTTATCGCAAAAAGAAAAGGCCTTGTGCTACTGCAGAGATTTGCGTATGCCTACAGTTACGAGACTGGTATAGGGGTTGAAAGTCATCCACTGCGCAAAATTTGCTGCATTAATGTGTCGAAACCAAATGACTCGCTGAATCCCATTTTCTTTAGTAATCAACAGCTGGAACTCTGGAGTGAAATAACCAGAAAGCCTCTCTTCCTCAATGCAACAGGCTGCTCACAACTCGTTTATCAACATACAAAGGAAAACCCCAGTCTGCCTAATTATCTTAATTTTTCAGCTACAGTGCTTTTATCAGGGCTTGAAACCGCAGTCAGAGGCAAAAGCAAGCTGCAAGTTTTATGATACTAACTCAATGTTTCTGTAAATGACTGATCTAACGTCATGGTTTGCCTAGGCCTGAGAGGGTGAACGTTTTCTACTGGAAGATTAAAGACGAAGGGAGAAAGGGTCACGTCTTCGTCTACAAGTCGGACTCTGACCATGATGGAGTTTACTATTATGGTCTTCCTTCAGTGGAATATCCTGGTCTGGTGAAGGTGAGAGCCCTATTTATAAAATTGCAGTTGTGATCCACTTCTTACTTGTGAGATGTGGTATAGTGCAGTGATTCCATTCAATTTTAGGGCCACTAGAACATGGCTAGTACTAGCAGAGGTTACTGGTAGAGGTTACTAACAGAGTTTACTAACAGAGTTTATTAACAGAGATTACTAGCAGAGGTTACTTGTGGAGGTTACTAGTAGAGAAAGAGATTCCCAGTTCATCAAATGTCTCACCTCCGCAGCATAACATCTGCAGCGCAAGGGCAGGTTGTGCACAGCTGCCCCTGGTCTCTTAAATCTAGAAGTAGGTAACTTGTGTTCCAATCTCTCGAGCTCACAAGCAACATCAAGGAAACTAATAGATTTAATGCATTTTGAAAACTAGAAAATAACACAATAAAACACTATAATTTTTGTTTCTTCCGTTTTGACTTTAGTTGCCTGTTCTTTTTCTAAGAATTTATTCATTGTGTTTGTTTGCAAATAAGAATAAGCAGCTAAAGTTCTACTTCTCATTAATGCAGAGTAGCTTTAATACGAAATGCATTCGTGTTCAAACACTTTCTACGTACAGTGATGCCATCTCTGTCACGCATTCACAAGTGTACGCGTATTTTAAAACAACCCGTATGTTTCTGTTTCCAGTCCCGAGAAAAAACATCAGATGTGTTATAACTAGAATGCACATTGTACATACCGTGATGCATTGGTGCTCAGGTTCTTAGCTAGGTTCTTAGATAGGGGGTCATACTCTCGGCTAGGTCCTCAGATTCTCATCAAGTTTCTCAGGTTCTCAACTAGATACTCATGCTCTCAGCTGATACTCAGGTTCTCAACTAGATGCTCAAGCTCTCAGCTGATACTCAGGTTCTCAACTAGATACTCATGCTCTCAGCTGATGCTCAGGTTCTCAACTAGATACTCATGCTCTCAGCTGATGCTCAGGTTCTCAACTAGATACTCATGCTCTCAGCTGATGCTCAGGTTCTCAACTAGATACTCATGCTCTCAGCTGATGCTCAGGTTCTCAACTAGATACTCATGCTCTCAGCTGATGCTCAGGTTCTCGAGTGGCTGCTAAGGGATCTCATTCTGACGATCACTAGAATTGCGTCGCAATGACGTTAATGTCATGCAATACACGAATTAGAATTAAAATTACGTGGTGAACCCTTCAATTGCGTCGGAATGACGCTGTTGACATGCAATACACGAATTTGCGAGAATTGAAATTTGTTGCAAGACGTTTTTCAAGATTACAGGATTTGACTTTGAGTTGTAAATGTAATTTCAGTATTGTATAATTGAATAAACCTTGTTGATAAGGCCTCCAGTAATTCCAAAACAACAACGCAGGATGGAAGCTTTCGTTTCCCAAAACTGCAAATGAAAGACTGATGTATTTTTGATTCATTGCTATCATATATAAATTGTCAAAAATAGCTTAAATTAGGGTAAATAAAAACTGTTAGTTTACGTTGCCAAACCGTCAGTCTTTTAATTTTTGATATGTGATGCAAATAACTTGTACATGTTCACTCCAGTATCCTCATTCATATTCGAGAAAAAGGACCCAATATAAATATTCTACTTGATTAACAATCATTTCTCGTATGGAAGAAGACTACATTCGCTAGAACAAGTAAATTTAAATCCGCATAACAATTCTAGTTCTTAAAACAGTAAAAATCGTCGAATAGGAAATTGTGCCCTCATAAATTTCAGACTCATTAGATTTTGTATGAACAATAGCTTCCGAAGTATGAACAATGGTTTAAAAAAGCTTGAAAATATGTAATTGGTTTGGCGTCGAACTTTTCCTGTGTTGCAGAGAGCTGACATACAGGACCTCCTGACGGCGTCTTCTGCATTAAAGTTATTTTAGGAAAGAAAATAAAGTGATTGTCTATTTTGTGTTAGGCAAACGTCTATAGGTTCAATGCTGGTTTAAGTTTTCTAGTTACCTTACAAGAAAACACGATCAGCACAATTTAAGTTTTGATGCACAACTTTCCGGCGCTTCGAAGTTCCTAATGAGGAAAATACACCCAATTTAATTCTTTTGACTCTTCCAGAAGATAACATCTTGCATTTTTCATTGAAAACTATTGCTGCATGAATGAAATTTTCGTCTGTTGAAAAGCGAGATGAAATACAATTAAGGTTTAATTGAGTTTGAGGAATTTTTATTTAAGGAGCTGATATTTGAAGTTCATTGTTGACCAAATTTAATAAACTCCATTTTGTCGGTAGACTGTATTGAGCAACTCACATTCTGTCAGTAGACTGTATTGAGCAACTCGCATTCTGTCAGTAGACTGTATTGAGCAACTCGCATTCTGTCAGTAGACTGTATTGAGCAACTCGCATTCTGTCAGTAGACTGTATTGAGCAACTCACATTCTGTCAGTAGACTGTATTGAACGACTCGCAGTCTGTTCAGTTGCTCATTGAACAACCCACAACGCCAGTAGCGTCACTAAAATAAGAAGTTTCCGAAAAAATGCTAAATATTTGAATGCGTAATTATCTATTTGGAAGTTATATACTCGATTAAAGCTTTTCACTGCGAATGAAATTTTCAAACATTTTCGACTCAACTGATTGATAGGAAAAATACCAAGGTATGTACAATATTTTGTGGTGATGGTAAGGGAAACATGAGAGGGAAACACGACAAAGAATACTATACGGTGTCCCGAACTTCATTGATATTATCTTTTGAACAACAAGTTTTTTGTCGAGTTGCGTACCTTAGATAATTGAGTGACTGCTAATGGATGATTCTATCGAAGTAACACAATACACCTTTCTATCAATGGAAAACATACTCAAAATTCATGTACAGAAAATTCCAATGCATTCGATATATTCTTCAAAGCTTTTGAAACTCTCATTCTGTGCTCCAAATGCTCTGAATTTCTCTCTAGCTATTTTTGTGTGAGGAGAGATGACTGCACACTTGTTGCTTCAAAGCACGTCAATGTTTTGCTCAGCTGTGTCGTCATGGCGGCGTGCTCTGTGACCCAGATGAGAGGGACAGAGAGGTCACAGATCACACTCTAGCTCACTCTCAATCCTTCGTGGAGGAGTACTTCCCCTTCCTTTGCTCCACTCCAGTGGTGCGAGAGACCTGCATGTACACAGTATGTCGTGTCTTCCACCTTTCATGCTGCTAACATACGCTTGAATACATTTTATAATCTCTGTGTACTTTGATTTTGTATTTTCTTATCATCGATTTTGAATTGTTTTAGGTGTCTTTTCCAGTTGTTATCATTCCTAGCATTTAATATGACTTGTATTTGTTGTGTTTTTCAGTTCCTGTTTTATTTTAAATTGAATATGACCTGTTCTAATTAACATTTTTTTCTCTAACGTTCATTTATCAAGGTTTGTTTTACGAGCGGTCTTTACCAGACGCCTTATTTCAAAGCGCTCTTTTGTCACTACCAGATTTCTAATGGTTCAGTTCTTACTCCTGTTTAAATATCTAAAGCAGTACAAATGTTTTATAAAAAACCCTCCACTATATTGGGCAAGAATAAACCAGTAAACGATGGTGTACAGCATAATCATTCCGTAATAATTTTATATGAATATATTCACAAAACTGTCTCCGTACCTGAAAATCAGGGAAACACAATCACAAAAGTTTACAATGAAACAAATTTAGCTCCTTAGTGAGACTTTTTACTTGAGAAGTAGAAACTAGTGTCCTTTGCTCTAAATAAGGAGAGTGACAGATTTATGGAAGAAGTACATCATTTGCTCGGAGCACTTCAAAATTACGTACACTCTTTTGAAAATCAAGCGTCCAGGAACATTCGTTCTGAGTAACTGTCAGTAGTAAGAGTTTAAAATTTCACGACCATTCATTTCTGATCCATAAATCTTCATTCATAGAACATCTCTATTACGATGGGCCGTAACTTCCTTGTGTATGAACCAGAGCATAAACACTGCTTCTGAAGCAGCTCAGCCTTGTAGTATTTGTCCGACTTGTCATTTTCAGAGAAGCCCGGACAATGAAATGATCCTGGACATCTTGCCTGGCCATCAAAACATTGCGTTCGCATGCGGATTTTCAGGTAAAGAAATAGATTTTCATGCAGATCTAAAAACTATGATCGAAATTCCAATTCTGTTATGGAATGTTATTATTTAGGTTAAAATACGGCACAATTGCACTTTCCAAGATGAATATGATACGTACACCGTCATTTTTATTTGTGGGAGGCATACCTTGAGTATGATTTGAATTGTATCATGACAATTGCCAAATGAGGTTCCATAAACGTTATGTTATTTGTATCATACCCCAGCCTTCAGTAGTTAGTTTACCATTAGAAAACTATTCAAATTAATCAAATTTTTCCTCAAAACGATTCCACTTTTTATTTGCATGAATAATCTTCGAAATTTTTCCTCGAAGGACTGTGCAATCTGGCTAGGAATATTGACTTTAGTCTCCATGGGAAACACATTTCACTCACTCTGAGGTAGAATTGCAAATAGTCTCTCGCAACTGGAGCCTATTTTTAGGAAAAATCCCGCGTAAGTGATACTCTGAAGTCTGCAACGCGCTTCTTTAATCAGGCAAGCCCGAGCACGTCGCAAAAAGCTCCTCAATGGAAAGAAGTGAGACGATGAAGTGATGCCTGCTGATTAGCACGCAAAGATGAGTCAAGTGAAGTCGTTGTCTGCATCAAAACATTAGTAATCCTGATTTATTTTTGGGACAAGTTTTCCCGTGGTTTTCTCAACTTCGAGGTGGAAAAATTTGCACGAGGCCGTATTAATTTGGCGAGCTGTTTAGCGAGGCCCAAACACGCCAGTTTCTTTGCAGCATCGAGTGACTTTTGAAGTAGGAACAGAGTTGTGATGACTGCATTTCAGTGCAGCAAAGAAACGACTGCACACTTTAGGCTTTCATTTACTGGAGCTTCTTCCTCAGTTGCCCTGAATGAAATGGTAAAGATTTGGACTAAGTAGGATTTAAACATTTTCTGCGACTGGATACGTTTAAAATATTTTGAGCTCTTTTCGATAATTTAATTGCTTCTTCCCAAGAATATTAAAATGGTTTTAAAACTCTCATGTTTTATTTCTTAATATGGTCTTGAAAATTTTGTACAACATTTTCACACTTCCAATGGTTCAATTCTTCCAAAACATTTACCTCGATTTCCCACGAGGAGCCAAATATTTAGAATAAAATGAAATATATTCTTAAACACGATGTCTAAAGAAACATACAACTTTATTTCCTGTCATAGCTTTGAGGCCAAAATAGAGCAAATATTACGAGCGGGGCTTCAGAAAGAGTGTCATCTTTTTCACACAGCTTATTCAGACGTTGTTGTCTAGGAAGAGCTTTGTGCTCTTCGTTGCAATTATTGAACCACATAATAATGAAGAAGCTTGAACTAAACTTTCTTTCCTGGTGGAACAGCATAGCCTACTAACCAAAACTTACGTCCTTTCAAAGAGAAACCAATAGTCGCATCTAGGGTTTTTACACTCAGCAAGTATTTTCTGTTTGTCCATCCCTAACAAAAGACGAGTGAATTCCCTAAATTTCCGTTTTACTGATTTCACTAATTAAGGTCTTAGGGCATCGCTTATTTTTCTTTTGTGGAGAAGGTCTCAGTGGTTAGAAACTCACGTAAATACGTTCGTACATTGGAAAATTAGAGTTTATACTGTAAATAGCAAGTAATTGATACCTTTAGAGATCGCTCTTACTTCCTTTGAAGTTGGACAAGTTGCGAAAATACGAAGTGTCATTATGGTAAAAAATTGTACTTCAGAAAAACGTATATGTCGGGTGAAATTTAATACCTTGCCACCAACTCTTCATTGTGTGAAAATTAGTGCCGTTTGGGTCAATTGATATCTGGTTTAAAATAGAATGAACTGTGATTTTCTTACAGGCATGGGCTTCAAGATCGCACCTGTTGTAGGACGGTTGTTGCGACAGATGCTCAGCGGCGAGAAGCTCGATCACAACATCACCAGTTTCTCAGCTGCCAGATTCTCGACCTGAACGATTCTTGTCAGCTACCCTACGACTAGGAACCTTGAATTGGGGTTCTTTTTCGATTTGAAACTTACATGCAATGACTGTGCCTAATGTCATTTCAATAAACTATATAGATATGCTGATGGTTTCATAACCTACATATATACTTTTGGGTAGATCTAATGTATATGTTTGTGTACTGGCAAAATATAAAAAACAGATTTGATAATTATCGGTAGTAATCATCGTTATCTGAGTACCACATCGATAATTATCGATGCGGTTCACAGGTGTCTACAGGGACTGTTACGTAGTGCAAATTGTCCTTTCTCAAACAAAGTCATAGTTAAGTGGAACTTCTCTGGCAATTGAAATATTAATTAGACTCATTGCTAACATTTGCCAAGAGGATATAGGCTGTGACTCAATAAATGTAAGCATTAACTTTATAAGAAAATTTTCTTTTTACTTCATTGATTTAGAAGATATTACTATCATTATTTATCAGTCAAAACCCCATTCAGCAGAACATTATTTTAAGTCTGTGCTTCATATTTTCCACCCAAAGAAGCCAGCATTTTATCATCTGTATTTATTATTCAAAACCCAAATGTTCTTGCTTTATAATCTTCATGCAACGAATCAAGCATTTGTCATCTGAATCAGAGATGCCCTTTAATGTTTCCTGGCAATATCTCCTTATTCGTTTACGAAGCAGATCTTTTCATCCAGATTTCCGGCACAGGAGCTAGAGGAGCAAATTGGGCGAACAGAAAGTTTACAGAAGCTGAGAAGCTTCCGAAAATTTGCCTCGTCAGCATTTTTGGCCCGCAAGCTTGTAAGAAGACGCATCGCTTTTATACTGCGCAGCGGCCTCAAACTGCCGTTCGTTAAATGACCCATGATATTTCTTAGAGGAAATATTAAGCTGAACGATCGCTCTAATATTTTTACCGAGCTCGTGGTAGAGCGAAAACAGGTTATTAATGAACTGCTTTACCCGTGCTAATAATTGATGTTTGCCATCAAAATTTGATGATGAAAAATTGTTTCATTTTACGAGAAATTTGAATAGAAGTGTTTCGCAATAACAAGCTTACATCAGAGTTACGTGAGAGAAAAACAAGATACATTGGCGAGCTCTCGAGGCGCCACTCAACCTTAAATTTTAGACTCCAATTTAAAAGTAATACATCTTTTCTACATAAACGAAACTAAATCACTTGTTAAACGTGTTGAATTTACGTTTATTAATTAAAAATCTTTTCGTACGAACAAAAAACGGTTCTATGTAATTTATTTTTTACAGATTTCTGTACGTGGCACACTTTGAAATTTTTTCTCGATATGCATGTATCAATAATTGTGATTACTGCTTTAAGCAAATTACTGATTAAGCAAATTGTGATATTTGCTTGTGCAAATTTTGACTTGGCATCATCAACTCTCACTTGTATGCTCCTAATTGAAGCAGAACTCGTGTTTTTCACGTTTTTGGAAGTTAATTTTAATTTCTGGCCAAGGTTTTCCAATTTTGTATCATTGTTAGGGATACATGGACTTAAAATCACTTATAGTTTCTGTCACTTTGAAAAATTTTTTTACAGAACTTTGACTGTTTTGGATGTGAGTTCTATTCTTATTTGCAAATAGGGTTGTAATACTGGTCAGCATTACAGGTCAGCATTAGGGTTGTAATACAGGTCAGCATTAATACTGAAATTGAATTTTCTTCGTCCATTTACAAAACTATTTCCTTACATTGCAAACGGTTTTTTAAGTCTTTTAAATGTTTATATACGTATAAATATTATCAGGTGTGGTTGTACTTTGAGAGCTTTTTCTTTGTTAAAAATTTCCGAATACTTTTTGATCAAAAACAGGCGAGAAATGGGACTGTTTGATCGGCTTACACACACCGCTTCTCTCTTTGTACGCCGCTCTCTCAAGATAATTTTACTACTTATTTAGAAGTTGTATTATGTGTCCTCATGCCTTTTTTTCAACTCCAAAAAATTAGCGAGCTCTTGATTATGAAGATAGTTAAATAGGTGTATTACTTTCATTAATGAACAAAACAATAGGAACAGCAGCAAATGTAAGTTTACATCAATACAAGTAGCTGGATAGCGTGTAAAAGATTTTACTGACGAACAACTTGAATCAATAATATTATCCACACGTAGTTAAAGGAAGCAAAAGTGCGGACATGACAGGTTCTCCTCTGTACGTTCCATTCAGGAACAATATCAGAACTGGTCTTGGTTGAAGTCTCAGGCGGATTCTTCTTCCCTTTAGTGATCATAAGAAACTGATGGCTGGAACCCTTGAGGGACGAGGCCTCTTCATGTCCCCTCGAGGGGACTTCACGTCAGTGCTAAATTTTCTGGGAGACGAACGTTGCCGACATGCTTGTATTACTGAAGGGACTTGCGTAATGGGGCCGCTCCGAGTCGCAGAAAGCAAGTCAAGTGATGTTTTGTGCCGCTTTCGTCGCGTGCACTCTGTAGTAGGAGCAATATTGCAACAGCCTTAGCAGGTCTCCTTAACTTTCTTGTCGTCACATTTACTTGAACTGAGGAGCTTTTGAAACGCAGCCAAAGAATTTCATGATTCTTTTAATGTGAACCCGTTCATTTCTTATTTTAGTTGCAGTTTGGATTACATAAATAGTAAAATAATTTGAATTTACGCGAGCATTTTTTGAGCTGAAAATTTAACTGCTTTTAGTCAGTCCTATGCCTAGTCAGTTGAACAACCAGTGCAGTAGAATCATGGAAACCTGCATTTTTTGAAGCGTGAGAGTAAATGCCTCCTGTAACATTTGTACCCCTCTTCCAAGTAGAGAACGGTTAGAAAACTAAGGTTCACTTATCAATCTCTGAAAATAAATGTTGGTACATAAACAAACCAGTTTATATTGAAAGTCAAGCAATGAGATAAATTATTAAAAACAACGATTTGATGATATAGGCTGTTATTTTTGCCTCACCCCTCAGAATATCACGTTTTAATTGTATAACATTTTAAAACTATGCAATGGATTTATTGAAAATATCCCAAAGGAACAGGGAAAACTTAAAACTAAATAAAATCCACAGCTGCGTTAACGATATTGTTTCGTAACTTCACTAAACGTTGATTTGAGCAGAACATTGAGCGTAGAATGTATGGTAAGCGATGCAGTCACTCTAGTAGAATATACGATAATCGATAAAAGTCACTATGGAATTGTGGATGCAAAGAAAAATTGAGATAATAAAGCTTGTACATATGTTCGCACCATCGCATGGGTCGGAGGAGAAATTGAATTGAGGCTCAGCTGAGGCACTCGCTGAGGCACTCGCTGAGGCTCAGCTGAGGCACTCGCTGAGGCACTCGCTGAGGCACTCGCTGAGGCACTCGCTTCACTTGAGGAATAAATTCAAGCAGTTGTGGTCTAAATGCAGGTTTTTACGAGTCCCGTCATGGAGCATAACTGGGCCCTTAACGAGTATTCTTAAACGATTATCCTTAATGAATTTTTAACGTTCGATGTACATACCTTCCTTACGGTGGGTTATTAGCTCATGAGGAACTCACGCTCGTTTCATCAATGATGATCATTCTTTCGTACTGAAAAAGTCTCTAATGAGAACGTGTTTTAAAATTATTGGAGCATTTCTCTCATTATCGCCATGCATTATTGACCTTTTGAAAAAATAACACAGCTAAGTCTGCCTGATTGAAATATTTACGACAGAGCTAAAAAACAGAAGCTCCTCCACATTTCGATGGGCTTACATTACCTTCGTTTTTCATCAGCAAGTGCACATCATGTTGAAGATATGTCTCTAAATCATAATAATGTACATGCAGGGTACAGAATTTACATAAAACTTTTACTTCAGAAGTTTTTCAGGTATATCTTCTCTGGGCCAGTGGTTAGAGGTTCCGCTATACGAGCTGAACTAAAATGATGGTATTGTTACCCGACCAATTAGCTTAACGTACCCGGGAAATATGTGCATGCAGTGGAAACTTCTTTTTTCGAAGTAAATCTTACTGAAACGAACATCACAGATGGAGCCGAAATTATATCGAAAAGAAGACAACAGAAATAGTTATCGAGCCAACAAACACGATTCTAGATGTTGATTCAAGTCCCAGAAACGCAATTTTGTTGATGGTTTTCCGTTTACCTCGAGCTGGTAAGCCTACCTGAAAAGTGTTATAAATGTTGAAGGTATGGCTTCGTAAGTGGAAAAAACTACTGCTCATAAGTAAGAAAAAGAAGAAATCCAACCGATCAGTCAAACTAAAGGCAAATTTAAAATCAATGTTTGTTGCAGAAGATTTTTGAAGCGATCATAGGAATATAATTAGCAAGTATGCATTTATGACCTGGCTAGTAATGTTTAACATAGGTTCTAGAAATATTTCTAGAACTATGCATTGAGAACCAGAAGAAATTAAACTGAAGAGTCCTGCAGCCACAAGCAAACCGGTGTTCTGACCAGCAAATCAAAAGAAACGAGTGCAATTCGTAAAGTCCAAAAAGAACTGTAGTGTAGTGCAGAAGAGAAGTGCAATGAGGTCACGTGCATAAAGATTTACTGCGTCTTGTTTCAGAAGAAGAGCCGAGTTAAAGTGTATTGGAAAGAGCTTTAACTTTCCATCGCTTCAGGGCTGCCAGCTCTCTGAGAGCTATGCCATAGTTTTTGGATGCTATTCCACTTTGCAATTGACATCTAAAGGCGCGAGTTCTTCAATTGAAATACCACGGTTAGCAAATGAACGCTGTTCTTTATACAAAGTTGTAAATCATTCTACGCAATCACCAAGCTTAATTACGCCATTATAATTCGTTTTGTGGAAACTTGCTTATCTCCCACTCACAATGGCTGTGAGCAGAGGAACTGCTCAGCATCCAGTTCCACGGCAGTTTGCTTCTACCACAACAGTAATAGAGTGGGGTTGTACTGGAGTAGAGTGTACAGTGTTGGGCAGTTGGTCCGCAATTTCGATGTCAAATTTTTTAGTTGCGGTTGCGGCTGCGTCGCAACAATATTTGAGGAGTTACGAATTTGGTTACGGCGTAACAGTTTTGAACAAATTTCACTGTAAATGTAAATCGCAACTTTGAAAAGTGTGTGCTGAAAGAATATTTTAAAAATAATAAATAAAAATGATTAATAACTAAAATAAATCATTAATAAAAAAATGGCCTTAGAAATCACGGGTATTGCTACCATGTCTTCTGAAAGCAGCAGCATGAAAACTGAGACAGATGAGGTTTTCTTCCGTTTCTTGTCTGAAGATGATGAGCACACCAATAAGAAAAAATATTTCAAATGATATGAAAGAATGACTGAAAGAGCCTGTCATTAATCAGTCCAAGCATCCAGCTATGCATCCAGCCATGTTTCCTAACCGAGACTTAATTTCATGCTTCATAAAATTCAATACTTACATTCTCTCAAGTGCTGCAGTTGAAAGGGTTTTTCATTAGGTAAAGAAATATTGAGACCTAAACGTGTTCGTCTTACAGGAAGCCACTTCGAAATGCATGCATTTCTGAAAAAGGGAATCAATACTAAACCAGACCATTTAAATGAACTTGAAATACTAAGTACAGAGTTTTGATGTTTCCTAATGACGTAATTAGCAATACTACTATACTGAACGTAAAATGTAGGAAAAAGTGTTTGGTGATGGGAACAAAAATAGGATCTAAGCTCAGGAAGCTGTAAAACGACTTGAAATCCTGTGACCTATTGCAGTCCCTCTTTCTATTGCATTCTCTCTTTCTATTGCAGTCCCTCTTTCTATTGCAGTCACTCATTAAGCAAAAAATACTCCTTTTAGTGAGGATTATTCATTAGTGTTTCTGTGTGAGCTGTACACGCTCTATATTTTTTAAGTAGTAATGTTATTTAGTAGTTGCAGTTGCGAATTGTGGTTGCGACCGCAACTTTTGAGTTAGTGTTGTTGCGGTTGCAGTTGCGATCGCAGCTATTTTTGGTGACTTGTAGTGGTGCTTGAGCTGCAATTATTTTTCAGTTGCGTGCCCAACACTGAGAGATTAATGGATATAGAGTGTAATGGCGTTAGAGTGTAATGGAGTACAAATGTAATGGAGTGCGAGCGTAATGGAGTCGTAGTGTGATGGAGTGTGAGTATAATTGAATACGAGTGTAATAAAGTAGATGCAATGGAGTACAAGGGTAATAAATTAGGTATAATGGAGTACGAGTGTAATAAAATAAGTGTATCGGAGTACGAGTGTGATAAAATAAGTGTATCGGAGTACGAGTGTAATAAAATAAGTGTAAAGGAGTACGAGTGTAATAAAATAAGTGTAACGGAGTACAAGTGTAATAAAATAAGTGTAACGGAGTACGAGTGTAATAAAATAAGTGTAACGGAGTACAAGTGTAATAAAATAAGTGTAACGGAGTACGAGTGTAATAAAATAAGTGTAACGGAGTACGAGTGTGATAAAATAAGTGTAACGGAGTACGAGTGAAATAAAATAAGTGTAACGGAGTACGAGTGTAATAAAATAAGTGTAACGGAGTACGAGTGAAATAAAATAAGTGTAATGGAGTACGAGTGTAATAAAATAAGTGTAACGGAGTACGAGTGAAATAAAATAAGTGTAATGGAGTACGAGCACATCACTCCTTACTACAAACAAACTGTGCGTGTTGCGTGAAGCAGGAGTTGCGTGTTGCAGTGAAGGTGCGTGTGTCACCCACACATGTTGAGTGTCTTACCACGAGTCCAAAACAAGTGCTCATGCAGCAAGCGTTAGCATGCACACTTTGTATTTTTGACCTTGATACATACACTACAGGCCCTTTGAAGTGCAATAAGCACATTGTGCTGTATATTTACCCTAAAAAGAAGTTGAAGTGGTTGAAGAAAATGCACTAGATGTGTCTAGGAACCATGACAATATAAGTCAAAGTCCCATAAGTGCATGAAACTGTGGCTTCTTCTATCTATTATATAATAAGGATATTGTTGCTTGTACTTGGACATAGATACCTGCAGGTGTGAATACAACACATCCTTCTTTTAATTTCCTTTCTTGGTTTTATTGAGGTGCAGAGGATGATAACTGTTATGATGTTAGTCGCAGTAATCCCTGCGTGCAAAAAGATAGAACACCACAAGCTGCTTGATCATCCAATTCCTGTTTGACAGATCTTGTGTCATCACGTGGTTCATGTATGCGACATAGGACTTAATAAGAGTTGGGTCACTCGGTTCATTCTATAGCCATATTTTATTTATTTTTTACTATGCACTTCACGGCCGTTATTCCTCTCATTTATTCTGTTTCAAAACCATATTTCAGAGAATAGCAGTTTCTCACGCCCTGTGAGTGCCCTAATAAAAACTAAAGTGGAAAATATTGAGTATAAAGGTGTTAAAAACTGATATTAAGTTTAAAAATGGTGTTGTTCAGTATTCAGTCTTTAAGTCTCCAAAAGGTGGCGGTTTCTTCGGCTGAGGAATGTAGAAGAGATGAGACACAGATGGACAACCCGACTTTCGACTACAAATTGCCCAAGCTAACTACTGAAGCAGAGTTTAGCTTAGTTTGAGAAACAACGTCAATGTTGGGCTGTGCAAATTCCGCGGGCAATCATTTGGGAGTTTGAAGGCTCGACTGGCATTCTTGGGACGAACTTGTGCCGATAATTTCAAGGTGATTTTACATCTGCTCAGGAACAGGGAGCCAGCCAGCCGTGGCCGACCTGATTAATTGTGGGCCTGTCCAACACAGCGGCTTAAAAATGCCCTGCCACGCTTCAGGCTCCAAAACTTGTGCCCTTGCAAACGCCGAAGTATTTTTTTTAGACTTAAAAGGGTGTTTGGGGACTTTTTGCTGAAATTCCAGCGTTTCTGTACGAAGTTTGCGCGTCTTCATGGTCAAAACATGAACAAATTCTGCAAGCGCTGTTAGAAAAATACGAAAAGGGATTGTGTAAAATTATTTCGTTCATCTCATTATCAAATATTTTCAGGCTTCGTTTGTTCTAAGTAAGAGTCTTGGTTTGTTCTAAGTAGAGCTTAGCTATGAAAAAGTTGCCTATATTTCCAAAATGTTTTATTGTGAAATATTAAATTCTGTTTAAAGATTTTGTTTCATAAGATGAGTTTTTAATTTCCTTTATTCCTTCATCATCTCACTGCAGAGGATTGACCACAACACAAACATACGAACTATTGTCAAATTTAATTTAGTTAGTCTAAAAAACTCATATGTCAATTTTGGTTTAGTCTACGGAAATTGGTCTCTACGTTTAACTATCTTTTTGATTTTTTCCTTGTTTTTGACGATTTATGACTGAATTACTAGTTGCGTTTTGTAAAAGCCGCTCAAGATTTCTTTTCTTTCATTTATGACAGAAAATTCTTAGCTGAAAATTGTGGTTCTAAGTCGTAGGGAGATAGTACAGATCGTGTCAAGGCTCCGCAAAATTTGTTTTCAAAACATTGGAAATGATAGGCTGGAGTCATGGACGATGATTTAAATACAATGAACCTACAGAATTTAAACTGGAAATAAAAATATTTTTCACTGAGTATAATTTTCTAAAAATGGAAGACACAAGGTATGTTTAGACCGCGACGGTCATGTTCTGCATCACCTGGAAAAGAAGGGCGTTTGATCCTTTTAAGAAAATACTGACATTATTGAAGCCAATCTTATCAGACGATGTGAGGGGCAGCGGACAGAAGCTTTGAAGTGCCACAGGCAAAATCGACGAACAAACTCGGTAAAAACGGGCTTATTTACCCTTGCACCATTATTCATGTCTGCTACTGCTCGACTATTCCTTTCAAACTCTTTTTGTATGGGTCTGGAGCTGAATGAACACTTTAGATAAAAACTCGGTTGCCACAACAGGTTGTCCGATCAAGTATAACGGAAGCTTTCTTCATTTCATACTTGACAACATCATCGTGACCAGCATTGGTAAAAAAAAACACGAACG